>JAAXYX010005085.1:0-11378 GCA_036851915.1 Ptenothrix huangshanensis | reverse complement strand
CTCTTTTAACACTTTTGAAACATTTCAAAATTTCCTTTTTAACAATTTTGAAAGGCAATAAAACAAATCCTCTACTACAGAATGCGTTGTTTATGAACTGTTTATTCTTATTTTTACGCATTTTGAAAACGTCCAACTTGAATTTTTTACTTTAGGAGAAGTACGCAGTAAAAAATAAGATGTACTCGAGATAGGGTCAAATATCAGTAGAGTTTTTCCAACTTACGATTCAATGCATTTAATTTCGTCTTGAAGATACACTCGAAGCTACTTTCAAGATTATACTATACTTATATCAGCAGCCTTAAAGCGCTTTAGATATATTTTTTCTTGTTTCAAGAAATTTACTTTTTACAGTTTACTTTTTATAAACTTAAAATGCATCAAATGGGGTTCATAATTCTGCTAAATCCTCCTAGGTTTCTGGCACCACATTTTATAGTTAGATGCACGAAGTTTTAGAGTGTAGCAAAGTTTAGAAGATTAAACTAGCACATACATACAAACTCTTATCCTTATCCTCCCCAGCACTTGCAAAGTTTAGATTAGAGTTAATGCTTCTGTGTAAATGTATACAGGTTGTGGCTTGGCTTGGCTTGGATTGACTTGGCTTCGTATTAAGATCTAATTCCCTGAATGTAGCACCAAAGAAGGTACATATGCAAGTACTTATACACTTTAGCCAGGCAAATAAGGTGACGCATTGTTCTACCAAAGTGCTGTGTACTCCTCCTAGTCTACACGTCTACACCACAACTCCCAACGTAAACAAATCATAATCATACAATACGCATTGGAATCACAAAAGCTGATAGTTATAGCCATAGCTTTTCTCTTTCTCTCTCCTAATCCATCCGGGCATCGTCATCTCACCACTGCACTGCACCGAGGCAACTGAGGGAATTATAGAAACAGAATCCAATAGACTTCCCTTGTTCTTCCTGGCACCAGCTTAACTAAGCCTTTGCTGTCTTTCTTCGGATTTCTAATCCACCTTAAAGGGCATATTATAAATACCGTAAAATATAATACCGCTTTTCCGGTATCTTAACAAGCAAAGTTGGCAATTGTGTTAGGTACTCGTACTCGTTCTCGTTCTCGTTCTCGTTGCGAGGAAGCAAATCATAGATTTTCGATGGCATATTTACAAGTACATGTAAAAGCAAAAAGGGCCACATCCAGAAGAAGTAAATGCAAAAGGAGGTGTATTCTTAAGTTCCTAAAAGCAATGTTACGTATGTATCTCCATGTACTTTTCGCTACATTTTTATTTTTTAGCATTCCAAAAGCGTCACTTTTCTCTTTTTAATGCATTTGAAAACGTCACTTTTTTAGTTTTGACACGCCAGATTTGGAAGCGTCAGATTTTTGTTTTTTGGGATTTTGAAAACTTGGAATTTTTGTTTTTTTCACTTTTTTGCAACCGTCTAATTTTTATTTTTAAGGCATTTTAACAAATTCTAATTTTTACTTTTTTGCATTTTTATAACATCGCATTTTTGTTACGCTTGAAAACGTCTAATTTTTATTTTTTAGGCATTGTGAAAATCCAAAATTTTTATTTGTTAGGCATTTTGAAAGCATCTACTTTGCATTTTCGACGTACTTTGAATTGTCTCATTTCGAATTTTAAGGCAATTTTGACAATGTCGAATTTTTACTTTTTTAGGCATTTTGAAAGTCCAAAATTTTTATTTGTTATTAATTTCGAAATAATTTGTAGTTTTCAAGCATTTATTGAAAGGTTGATTTTTTGTAGACATTTTGACAACGTTTAATTTGTATTTGCTACGAATTTCGAAAACGCTCAACTTTTATTTATTACGCATATGGAAAACGTCGAATTTTCACCTTTTTAGATATTTTGAAAACGTCAATTTAAAATTTTTACATACTCTGAAAACGTGCAAATTTTATTTTTACGTATTGTGAAAACGTTCAATTTTTATTTTTACCTATTTTCAAAACATCCAGTTTTTATTTTTACAAGACCAAATTTTGCTTTTAACACTGTGAATTTACCCCGCTTTGCCTTTACTAATTAAACTGGATATGCCTCACTTTGCACCATTTGAAAGAACTTTGTAATAATTAATCCCTGTAATTTACGCGTTTAGGCAAAGCTATACAGTTATGTATGTTTCAAAAAGGTGTTCATAAAGTCAAATCGAGTCAAAGTCAAAAGAGGGTTTTTCAAAAGAATAATTAATTACTTAAGCTTGTATATACCCATTATGTTGTAGAAGAAGAAGGTGCAGTGCCCTTTCTTAAGACTTCCTTGAGCTTTTTGTGTTGTGGAAAAGTTTACCTTTGATGTGATGTGTTTTGAACCATAAAGGAACCACCGCGTCGATGTCGATTGCCTCTGTTGGTTAGGCACAATTTTAATTGCTCGCAATTCTTGCTTGTTAGCGTAATTTCAGCATTAGACTTGTATTTACGAAAACGGTTGGATGTTCCTCCTTCCATTGTGAAGTGAGTATACGTACATATGTATACGTATGTATACTAACAATAAGCATGTAATGTATAGTAATTTTACGTAGGTACCTATGTATAGGAATAGGAATGCATCCAGAGGAAAATACAAGGGGAGAAGGGAGAAAGGAATTCTCCCGGCCTCCACTGTGTGTCCAAAAGAGCAATCAATAAAAATAATACCTGTGCTAACTAAAGATACTCTAACTACTGACTTCCCAATAGATACGTGTACATAGGTAGGTAGGTATGTTCCTACCTGGTAATTGAAGCCACAGTACAAACATTGCTGCTCAACCGCACATTCCCGTACCAGTAATGAGGATACAGTTACCGTATTTTCAATTTTCAATATGTACTTGCTCTATTAGTACTTCAGCCTAGACAGCCTATACACTGTAAAAACTAAACAATCTTAAAACAGAAAAAATGCAACCAGAACAAAAACTAAGCTTATTTAGTATAAATAATTTGGAACGGAATTTGGGTGCATCAATAGCGCAAAAATAGATCTAGAAAATATCCTTAGAAAATATTTTTATTTTATCAAGTAGATATTTCAATTTTTTACGTCAATTTTTTATTTATATTAAGTAATTTTGAAAACGTCAAATTCTAATTTAATAGGAAATTTGAATCCGTTTTATTTTTATTTTTGATGCATTTTGTAATCATCCACTTGTTACTTTTTGCCTATTTCGCATTTCGAAAGCCAATTTCCAATTTTTAATTTTACGAATTTTGAAAACCTCTTGTGGTTTTGGACAATTTCAAAAAGGTCTAATTTTTATATTTTACTCGATTTTAATAGCGTCATTTTTTATTTGTTCGCCATTTTGAAAACGCCCAATCCTGATTTTTAGGGAATTTTGAAAATGTCCTATTTTTGTTTTTGATGCGTTTTGAAAACAGTAAGTTTTTATTTATTTAAGCGTTTTGAAAATTTCTCATTATTTTTTGACATTTTGAAAACGTCTACTTTTTATTTTTAGGCAACTTTAAATCGTCGAATTTTTACCTTTTACCCTTTTTGAAAATATCCAATTTTTTAAGAATTTCGAAAACGTCGAATTTCGAAAAACGAAAAGTGTTATTTTTATTTCTTTTTAAAGGAAAATAAATTATTTTTGTTTTAAGCCAATTTTAATACGTCTAATTTTTGTTTTAAGCCAATTTTAAAACGTCTATTTTTTGTTTTTTCCCCATTTGGAAATAGTCCAATTTTTATTTTTACGTTAGACGATGTCCTTTCGATTTTTAGATGCTCTTTAGTTGAACTTGAGATCCGTGCTAACTTCGTTCATAATTATACTCAGGATCAGTACACGTACTTTCTGTCGTTTTATACACACTATCTTTTACAGTGTACACACAAGTTTTTGATGTACTCGAATTCGGAAGAAATGTGCGACTTGAGAAACAAGTCGCAGTCTGAAACCGAACCAGAATGTTTTTCTATTCTGTGACATTAGGTAGGTGTACGATAAAAAGCACCTGTAAAGGAAGCTGAAAGGAATGGAGATAAGTACGTATATATACCTATATACCTTTACACTGTAAACCTTAACTATATACATATACCGGGAAGGGGCGTCAGTGTGAGTTGAATTCGGACGAAGGAAATAATACCGTAATCAACTACGGAACTCTCGGTAAACTAACTAACGAACGGTAAGTGACTATCATTTTCAGTTCTTTTCTTCCGTGCCCTGGAAGCAAAAATGTTTCAAATAATTTAAAAATCAATTTTCTCTATTAAGAAATATCTAACTGACGATTTGGGGTGGTGACCAAGTCCAACTATCAATACAGGTAACACACAAGGGTATAAGTTCCAGTGTAGAATGTTGCCCAATAAAGATATCCCCAACGAACCTAAATTGCTATGGATTGGTGGAATACGATTCAGTTTAGTAAGATACAAAGCACACCAACACATAGACATCAATATGGGACAGTAGTGTTCGTAGGGGTAGGCCTTGTAAGCTTACCTCGGCTTACCAAAGGATTTTTAAAAATACTTTACCCTTGCAAAGAGCTGCTGTCAGCACCCTACACTAGATAAAATTAATCTAAAACGACGCGGTCTATTTCTTTACACTGAAAAGATGCGGTCTTTTTAAATTTACACTAAAATTAAATTACGCGGTCTATTTTAAATTTACACTGAAAAGATGCGGTCTTTTTAAATTTACACTGAAAAAATGCGGTCTTTTTAAATTTACACTAAAATTAAATTACGCGGTCTATTTTAAATTTACACTGAAAAGATGCGGTCTTTTTAAATTTACACTAAAATTAAATTACGCGGTCTATTTTAAATTTACACTGAAAATACGCGGTCTATTTCAAATTTACACTGAAAAGACGCGGTCTATTTCAAATTTACACTGAAAAGATGCGGTCTTTTTTAAATTTACACTAAAAATACGCGGTCTATTTCAAACTGAAAATACGCGGTCTATTTCAAATTTGCACCGAAAAGACGCGGTGTTTTTAAATGTATACCAAAAACTGCGCGGTCTTTTTTAAAATATGCACCAAATTATTTTTTTATAGGAAGTTAACTTTACACCAAAGCTTTGTGTGCTTTTTTAATAAATTAACGATTAAAAGACGCGATCAATTTTTAATTTACACTGAAAAGATGCAGTTTTAAAACAAATTTACCATGAAAAGATGCAGTTTTTAAAAAAATTTACCCTAAAAAGATGCAGTTTTTTAAATTTTCACGAAAACGCCGCGGTTTTTTTAAAAAATTTAAACAAAAAAGGCATGGTTTTTAAAACTTACGCAAAAAAGACGCAGTTTTTCAAAAACGAGTTTGTTTAAAAATACAAACCAAAAATACGCAGTTTATTTAACGCTTACTTTAAAGATGCTGTTTTGTAGAATTTTGCACTGGATCAGCTCAAGTTTTTTGAGTAGACCTACACGAAAAACATTCCTGCTGACGCTACTAGTATGGGATGCCTGCGTACGTCATAACAAGGTAAAAAAAAGTTAGGCACCTTCGACTTCACTGTAAAGAAAAGTAAATTAAATTTCTCGACAACTTTTGCTGCCAATCCAAAGTCAATCCAATGCCACTGCCACTGCCACTGCATTTAGCAATTTAAGTCAGCTTACCTGGTACAGTAAACATCATCAAAGTTGCCTTCAATTAATTCTAATGCAAATAAAAATAGAGCCGATAGCTCAAACTTGTAAAATTATCTTCCTGGCTTAACATTTTGACCAACGGAGCGCATGTACGTACAAACGCACTAACTATTACATAAGATTATCTCCAAAAGTTTTGGAAACCTTAATGGATATAGGCGTCTAAGCTATACCATTTGAAAATATATCCCTCTCTACATCCTATATATACCCAGGTAATATCCAAAGAGTTTGAAAGAAAATGCTCAGCTTAGCTTCAGGCTAAGCATTGATCTCAAATTAAAGTCTTATTTGAGTTTATGTATCTTTGTAATCCAAAATATTTCTTGTATTACTAAACTTTTCCGGGGGTTTCACCTCTCAACTTAAAGCATCCTTCCTTTCCACTTTCATTTATATTCTCATTTCGTAATCCCAACTTTAACTTTACTGATGGGACTTGAGAAGAATTTTGAATTTCGTGCGGTAAACATTTAATTGTACTTTTAATTTCCCCAAGCAACCTTGCTAAAACGCTTTTTCATATTAGCAATAAGGAACTTGTGACATCCAGCGTATATAATTATGTAGGGATAAAATTCCATTATCAATTATACTATGGGGGCCAAAAAGCTGTGGTTCGCTTTCCACTTAGGTATTCTCATTTTCATAATTACTATGGTTGTAACAGTTTGGGAGAAAGCCTTGACGAGATGTTATGCGCATATCATCGTTATAGCACGATAACGTAATCTAAGATACGTTTTCAATGTATTTGTGATACACTTAATGCATAAATTTGTTTTTAAATTTTTGAAATTTTGAAACGTTTAAACAACCTTAATACAGAAAATTTTGAAGGTTTAAAGTAGTAAAAATAGAAAATTTTGAAGAGTTTCAAAATTCTTAAAATAGGAAATTTTGAAACATCTTAAAATTTTCTAAATAGACAATGGTAGGTTTTAAAAGTTATTCAATTTTTTGAAACGGTTTAAAATGGTGAAAATAGAAAATTTTGAAACGTTTCAAAATCCTTAAAACAAGAAATTTTGAAACATTTTAAAATTTTCAAAATAGACAATGAAAGGTTTTAAAAACTATTGAATTTGGAAATTTCGAAACGGTTTAAAATAGTGGAAATAGAAAATTTTGAAACATTTCAAAATCATTGAAAGATGAGTAAGTTTGAGAATACTTATAAGCGTTTAACTATGTATAGCAGATATATGTATGCAAATGATTAAAATGAGATGATCTGTTTTGACCGTGTAGGAACTACTCTCACTGAGTGGATGCAAAGTAAAAGCAAAGCAAAGCCGTGTCTTCAGTTCCGTTACTAAGGGAACACTCCTAGGCAGTCGTCATCGTCGACATAATTATACAATGCCGGATGCTGCGGTATAGGATTTCTCCGCTTCACCTAGCAATATCTATCTTCTCATTGGTATATAAATCAATGCTTCCTGACAAAGTGTACCTACCTCCATATACAAATGGATTCGCATACGTACATACATATACGTACATACAAATACTCCTGTTTAATCGCAGACCCTTAACAGCTTTATATTTTATAGTGGTTGATTTGCCGTGATTACAATCTCTCCCCAGCCGACAATTCTCTTATTTCAATTCAAAATTGCATGACGATGCATTCTAGATGCTTTCCCATTCAATCAGTAATATTCTTTTTGCATGAACGCATGAGCATGTCATTTGCGCCATAAATTGAAAAATCTTCCTTTCAATTCCACACGAAAACTAAAAGTATTAAAGAAATCGATGTTACAATCCGTCTATAAGAGGAACCACTACATTCGAGTTAGGGGCGTACGTGGGACTGAATTTGGGGAGTTCTGACAATGAGTTACGTTAGGCAGAAATGTTTTTTTTATTAAAATAACACTTTTTTAAGCCTGATTTTTTAAGTCAAATTTTATAAAGTATAGGTTTGTGAATTAACACTTTTTGAATGTCTAGTAATTAATTCACAATGAACACATTTTTGAAATGGTCCAATTCTTCTAATAAACGCTTTTTGAAAGAGGGTAATATTTCCTTTTAGCACTTTCTGAAAACATCTCATTTTTCTTTTCCAATTTATACATTCTGAAAAAGTTTTTCAGAATGTTCATTTTTTAAATAAGCAGTTTTTGAAAGCACACAATTTTTCAAATCAGCATTTTTGGAGAACGTTTACGTTTAATAATTATTTATAGTGAGTCGCGAAGCTATTACAATTGTGTAACCGTTACTTAATAAAGTTTTTCTCTCTTTTTGATAGGGTAGAACTTTCCCAATTATGTTTTTGAAAATGTCTAACTTTTCCTAAAAACATTTTTTAAAGGGTCTAATTCTTTTAATTAAAACTTTTTGAAGAAATTGTCATTTTTTCAATTTACGTTTTTTTTAAAAAAGGTCTAATTTTTTAAATTACCACTTTTTAAAAAAGTTTTATTTTTTAATTTGTCGCTTTTTGAAAATCTTATTTTTTAAAATTGTCGCTTTTTGAAAAAGTCCAATTTTTTAAACTGACACTTCTTGAAAAAGTTCAGTTTTTAAAATCAGAAATTTTTGAAAGCCTAATTTTTAAAATCAGAATTTTTTGAAAGTCTAATTTTCCAAATTATCACTTTTTGAAAAAGCATTATTTTTCCAAAATGTCAGCACCCAAGTGCTCACCCCATATACATACGCCCCTGATCCGTGGATCCAATTGTATAATTTCATAAAATCAACGTTTATTAAATTTTGTGAAGTAAAAATAAAGTCTAGTTGAATAAATCTTGTGATTCTCCGACTTAAGTAGGTTCATAAATAAGAATCTGTTCAGGATTTGAAGGCTTGCTCGGATTCTCCTAAAGCATATTACGTGTACTTTCTAGATGCCTACGTATATACATACATAAAGGAGGAAAAGTAAACTCCAGGATTGTTTTCCAGCTTGAATTTATACAATGAGTCTATGTCTACCTATATATATGTACATATGAAATGGCATGTGGTATGAGTAAAAGAGAAAAGAAAGACTTGGACTTACTTGTTGCGTAATATTTTCAACGTAGTCGTCAGATAAGAAAGCAGCCAGGAATAACTGCACGATGCCCAGGCAAACGGCTACAAGGACAGCCACAAATCTAGGCAGAGGCATAACTGCGTTCGTGGCAAAAATAAGGAGGAAGATTGGTTCGAGGTGATCGGTGGGGCGACTAGGAGCTGATATATGGGCAGAGATGAAAGCAGCTGCTGCAAGAGTCGAGATCACCAACAGAGACACGCCAAATGAAAGACTTGGCCTTTGAAAAATCGGGAATTGACCTCCACAGAATAGCAGCATGAAAATCACGAGAGTAACCACCAGAATTGATATTTGCGAGACCCCACCCTGGAACAAGTTCACCAATCATAATCATAGTAAGTCAAAGTAAGGAGCTTCACATACTTTCTTTTCTATAAACGACTCCACATGTGTAACTTGTACACCTGTAGGAAAAACTCATCTCTAGTCGACTGGAACGAAGAAAGTGAAAGCGAAAGCGAATGCTATTGCTCTTCTCTTCAGGGGCGTACCTACGACTTTTCGGAGGAGTGGATTTAATGTTCGAAATAATTTTTTCAAATTAAAAAAATTTCAAGTCTGATTTTTGAAGTAACATTTTTGGAAAATTTGTACAATTAACTTTATTTCAAAAAGTTAAATTTTTTGAATTTACGCTTTACAAAATGGTCTCATTTTTTTCCAATAAATATTTTTGAAAGGGTCCAATTTATACCAATTTTCACTTTTTGAAAAGGACTCGTTTTTTCTTTCCAATAGAGATTTTTTTTAAAAAGTCAGTTTTCCAATCTCAAATTTTTGAAAATTGTAATTTTTCAAATTAACACTTTTTGAAAAAGCCCAATTTTTCAAATTTACACCTTGTGAAGAGGTTCAATTTTTTTAAAATACTGTTTAAAAAGTCCAATTTTTTCAATTTAAGCTTTTTAAAAATGTCGTTTTTTTCATTTAACGCTTTTTAAGTCTGATTTTTCAAGTAAAATTTTGGATAGTTTATAGTTTTTTAAATTAAAAAATTTTGAAAATCTTTTTTCCCAATCAATACTTTTTTGAAAAGGTCGATTTTAGACTTTTTGAAAAAGGCGTAATGCTTCAAATGTGCAGTTTGTGAAACGTCCATTCTTTCCAATTAGCATCTTTTTAAAAATGTCTAATTTTTCAAATGAGACCTTTTGTGAAAATGTCTCAATTTTCTAATGAACACTTTTTAAAAGTTCATTTTTTCCTATTAACATATGTTTAAAAGGTGAAACTTTTCCGATAAACGCTTTTTCAATATAATAATAATTTTTGAAAATTTTTGATGATCCAGCCCCCAAGCACCCTTCCAAGGTACGCCCCTGTCCGTCCTACACATAAATTCTTAAAGTTATTCTTACAAAGTTATTATTTGAACACTAAATTTCAAAAATATCTTTCCGGTATCTTGACAACTAAATCCGAGGGAAAAACGTGTAAATCAAATAATATAATTACCTAATACTATATATCTGCCTATATCTTTATTATAAAAATAAATCGATCCTCACTTTATAAAAAATGCAGCTTGCAGTATTTCGTTGCAAAATGCATTTTTGTTGCAATATTTTTTATTGATTCTGATTATGATCGGAGTCTGAAATTTACCAAGTGCTAAATCAAAAAAGGAAAGCTCTATAGTCAAAGATAAAGAAGTTGGTGCTTTAATAAATTATCATGGAAATGGCAAGAATCCTGTTTGAATTTGCTTGAGGAAGAGGAATGCACGAAGAAGAGAAATATCTCTGGATTTCGTACTAAAGAGGCTTCTGATCAAAGAATTTATTATGAGTTACTTTGATTACAACTTTCTCCGATTTCGTATGCTTCGGCATGAACAAAAGACTTAAACTTATTCTTCCTCTGGTCTGGTACTTTGATATGAATACTACAATAAACAAGATGAATGACTGGATGGCGGAGATAAATAATCTAGAAATATCGAGGAACTTGAAAAATGCCGTGGATCCACAATGTATAATGATCAAGTTTTCCACTAAAAAATAATTGCATTAGTTGTTGAGTGAGGAGGAGGGATGAGACAATTAGTTGATAGTGGAGAAAGGAAAAGCTTACGTGACCAGAAAGGATGACAATAATAAGAAAAGCTGAGGTGGCTGCGGAGGCAAGGAGGAGAAATGAAAGGAAGAGCGAGTGCTGGAGTCGATCCCAGTACGTGACATATACACTCTCCAAATCCACTGTTTTCTCTTCTTTCGCCATCGTTGATAAGTAGACAGCCGGATGATGACCCTTCAAGCGTTATCTGCAAGTACATAGAGAAGAAAGCACATTATGTATACCAGTCAAATCATTTCCGCACTTTTCCCTACAGCAGTTACCCTTCACTCATTCTCTCTCTCTCTCTAAGCAAAGAAGAGGTATCGTGATATGTATCTGCAAAGAGTAAAAATGACCTTAATCCCATTGCCTCAAAAGCAAAGTGACTCAAATCCAAAAAGCTTTAAAAGCAAAATCGCCTAAATCCAGGACTTGCAGCATTGTTTGCTAAAGTCGATTAAAACTGCACTCACGTTAAATGATTACTACACTGCTTTTCAATAAGGGCAAAAACGTTGTAATTACAAATTTTTAAAGAGGCAAAAAGTCCTAAGTACAACTTTCAAAATGGAAAATTTTTATTTACGAATTTTCAAGTGCAAAACGTTGTAATTACAAATTT
>JAAXYX010005084.1:0-11379 GCA_036851915.1 Ptenothrix huangshanensis | reverse complement strand
AAAACGGGGCGAAGTAAATCTATCTCCGAAGCAGGATTACGATTACGACCAACAAGCAATTGTAGATTTAGGCGATGATTCGTCTGATGACATTGCACGGGATATTTTGGCAGAAGCCCGTTTGTACGAAGCTCTCCAAGCTAGAAATACCATCAGAATGCTACAGGTACTGTGTATTTTTCAAAATGTAAATGAGAGAACTTTTTTTAACTGAACTGATAAAAATCGGGCTTTCTGGTACAGCTTTACGAGTTTCTTAACCACGAGAAACTTGTAAGTGTATAGAAAAACATAACGATGTAAAAAACTATGCATTACAGGGTAAAGCAAGCAATCCCATTAAAAATTAGTAAACAAATCACACGATGTCTCAAACCCAAAAATTCATTTCCATAAAAAATAACAGAACAATACAAACCAATACAGTCGAAATAAATCACAAGGGAACTACTTTTAGTAGACTCAAAATGTGTTTGATTCGACGGCTATTCAAGCAAAGTATATATCATCATTTAAGAAGCAAAGTAGGGCATATACAATTTTGAATAATTTGAAGTATTTATGAATACATCCCACTTTGTTGTTACCTGAAAATGGATACGCCCCACTTTGTGTTTTGAATTTTATGGGAATATCGAGCAATTGATATTCCCATTATAGTTATAAGGTATATAGTTATTTAATAGTAGCATCGGCGTTCGACTAGTTTTATTGTAATTCTACACAATGCATTTGTATTTTCTGCACTTTATTTATGCATTGTAATCTATTTTGGGGAACTTTCCATGTAACTGGGTATAAGAAATATCGGGTATAAGGGAAAAGTGTCCCTGTTGTTCCTCACATACGATTTTCACTGTAGGTACCTGCTTGAACTTTTAGTGATACTTAAAGTGGAACAAAGACGGGATTACATAATGATGAGCTACTAGTTAGAGTTTGTTTCCAAATAACGCCAAGTTTCTGGTGGTTAAAAATCCGCAATATTTTAGCATCACCTTACCCCTTTTCCCAACTAACACAAACAAACAAAGCTGGCAGTAATGATTTCTTCAACAGAATCGCCGTCAAGGATTTTTCCCTCGCCAAAAACGAGCAGCTTCGACTGAAAACGGAAAAGAATCGAATGCTCATCCTGCTAACATTCCAACTTTATTGGCAGCGAAAAAAGCTCTAATGCCTCGATAAATCATCAAAATCAGTATTGTTATTCTTGTCGTCGTTGGAAAGAATATTATGCTGTAACATAAAATTTATTTTATGTCCCAGTTCTTACACTGCTTTATAATTTGACATAAGAGCTAATAATTTATTTATTATAATTTTATTTGTGGTCCAGTTAACTTGTTATACAGTGTAGGTGTGTGTTACGCAACGCATGTTTAATGTAAATGGCCGTATAATTATAATTAAAATTTTAGCAAGCATTTTTAGAATGCGGTTAAAGCATGNACACTGCTTTATAATTTGACATAAGAGCTAATAATTTATTTATTATAATTTTATTTGTGGTCCAGTTAACTTGTTATACAGTGTAGGTGTGTGTTACGCAACGCATGTTTAATGTAAATGGCCGTATAATTATAATTAAAATTTTAGCAAGCATTTTTAGAACGCAGTTAAAGCATGAATTGAATTAGCTACTTGGATGAACTTTACAGAGCTGATACCAAAAATTGGGCATACAACTCCAATTTTTTTGCAAAGATGTATTTTATGCGTACTTAATTAGGTTTAGTCTCAGAAAAATATGTAAAATTAAAGGTTTTTGTTACATTACAATTTACACTGAATTACTTCTCAGATTATAGCTGTACCATGCAAATATTTACCATTATAAAAAATTATTCAGTTATTTCAGTCGGTTTGGTAACTAATCGAAGGGTTTGAAGGCGTAAATATACCATAGTAATTATACGAATAGTTATCAAATGAAGTCCAATTGTTGCATGCAGCTACCTAATTACATTCATAAGATTTTTTCAGTATGATATAATTACTATGACAAATGTTTGACTTTTTACTCATTTATTTTAGTGTAGACAGTATATAGTATATATATACTACATGAGGATTCACGATAAGTTGATGTTGCTTGTTAGTGCTGTAGTGTTATTGAATTATCGTACAGAATTAATGGTAACAAAATGTATATGATTATTTGTAATTTATTTAATGTACCTACGCAGACGCATAAAAAAGTAAAGTATTAAGTTTCATACACTCGGTGCAGTTATTATTTTCCATCCTTCATTTTTTTTGCTCACGTAATTTTTTGAAAGTACAGGAATATGATTAGTTATATTTCAAGTTTAACATCACACACCACTAATCATCTAAAATAACGCTAGACATGCTTTGACATGGCACATAGAGTAAATATTCTTTGGTTACATTATTGGCAACTGGCACAATATGAGTTGGTTCAAGGAAGAAATATCCACTTCACACTGCTGGAAAGTGTTGACAATATTAGACATCGAGATATTTTAAACAATTATGAAAATTCTATAAAAAGTACTAGTATAAAAGCTAGACTAGAGTTGACTTAAATCGTTAGGTTAAGGTAAGCAATTAATATAAAAAACACTATCTAAGTAGTATCTACGGTCACTTAATGTTAAAGAAAAATTTGCCTTAACCTAACCATTTAAGTCAACTTTAGTCTACCCTTAATTAGCATTAAGCATGCAGGTAATTATGAAACATATGGAAATAGAACAGAAAAGGTACCCAACCATACTTTAAATACCTATATTTTGTTCTAGCAGACATGTGAGTAGGTCTCCTCATTATCTTGCTACTACTGCAATTCCTATAGTAACATTAGGTTAAGTTAGTGGCAGTAGTAGCAATAGCAGCAAAAATAACACGATATTACTGACCTTTAAGATAATATGATATACCTTTGGTAACTACGACATTGTCGAGGTCAATTACTCTTGGCATATGTAATTAATTAGTTCGTTTCTTTTGAATTGGGATAGATATAGTTAGTCATATAGAACAATAAAAATTATAAATTATTATTTATATTTTCGCATGATCTTAACTATGGTAATTATATTAAATGTAACGTGAATTTATTATTTACAAAATTGCTTTATTACAAACGTGATAACGATAGCAAATTGAAATGCTTATGCAGTTTAGTTGAATTAAATGTTAGGGAAAAAAAATGCGCGATGAAGATGAAATACAACAAAATTAAACGAAGCTCCTCAAATAATAAAAAATGTGGATATAAATTTTATTTTATATATTTTGTTTCAAAATTAATATGAAATTAATTCCGTTGTACATACAAAATACCCTGTAATACGTTCTAATTTACTTCGTTATTGCACTTCACGATTTTGGCTGATATTCAAAAGCAGCTGTTTTAAGGGAACGAATCGATGTAGAGTATAGGACATAGGACTTGCAGATACAGGATAAAAGGTCTGCGTCAAGGTGATCACGCAATCTGCTGCACAAATTTCATTTACATTTTAGAAGTACTGTGTTTTGAGAAGACAAATAAGCTGAATAAGCGAAGTTTTTACAGGTTAGCAAAATTTCATATTTTGCTGTAGGAAACTTGAAATTCAGATAAACAGTAATGAATTGTAGAATAATTTTGTCGAATCAACAGAATTAGACGAGTTAAAAATATAAAGGAATTCGAAATTTCAATTTTAAACATTCAGACTCAGACATATAGATTTAAAATGACCAAACAAAGATAATTAACAAATGAAAACGTAAGCTAGACAAGGAATGATACTTTGATACTATAATTATAAAGGATGAGTCAAAGTTCCTACAGTAAAGTCAACCGTATACCTTGAACCTCACAATAGTTTCAACAAGATTACGTTAAATCGTAAGGAAAATCAACACGTGCATATTTACAAGGACAGTACGACTTAATAAAGCACTGTTACTAATATGCGGGTCATACGTTTTTAATAAGATCTTCCGAAGAGGCAGACTGTTGAAAGGATCTTCTAAGAGGTGCAGCCATAGAAGCACTTGTACTTGGCAGTGCATTTTGATGACTTGTTCCTAAACATACGTGTGGCACATCACTTGACGGTGATCCTGGAGATGGAAAGTATTGCCGGTAACAGATATAGTTTATCACGGTACCAATAATAGCGCCAACAGTAACGTCTAAATTACAAAGATCGATTGTAGTGATTAGTTGTTGTAGCGATTACTGTAAAATAATAAAATCCAGATTTATTTAGGAGGAAGCGGAAGCGAATTAAATTCCAAAATACCTTGCCAATGATGATGATAATCACATGTACGACTAATCGCCAATAAAATAGCTAATACAATTGGTACAACTGACAGCATTAGACGCCAACTTTGACCTCGTCCTTTTCCATTAAAAACTCCAAGTTGTCCAGCTAAGTACAGCGATATAAATCCGAACGCACAAAAAGCAACTAAAACATGGCAACAGAAGTATTGAATTAAATGTATCAATGCCACAACCCCAAAACGAATTTTTTTATAAATTCAGTCTGCATAATCTCATACGTAATTATGAAAGCGATATGATACTTACTCGAAGAATGCCCGCTGGGAAAACTTTTTTTTCCTTCCATTATATCGTGTGCATTGCCGGTGCACGGTGAAGTAGCGTCAAAATTTTTGGTGTTAGGATAACACCTGTCAAAAAAGTCCGGTCTTCGGCGACCTACAATAATAATTTGTATTGACTCCATCGACAATTATATATTTTATAATAAAATATTGAAAGGCGTTAATATTAGATATGATCAAAATCGTACCAACGCTTAATTTGATCAAATTCGTAGTCAACCCAGTCATAGGCATCGCCAAGCTTGGGACTAAAATTGCTTCCCAGGATTCACGAATATTTCGTTTCAAAACGAGAAATATCAGAACAATCAAAATGACTGAACTTATGGTGGAACCCTTAAAATTGAATCCAAACAAAGTAATGTCATGACTTCCGAATAAGGTAAAACAAGACATCGATCTTTGCAGGATCCTGTTCTATAGCAGTAAAATAATGTATGATAATTGAATTCAGTTGCGTAATAGTTGAGATTACATAAAGAGTTGGGGTAGTAATATATGATTCGGTCTGAGGAAATTTATACAACCAATGCTCTTCAGGTTGAATAATTCTTTCAAACGGTGCTAGGTCTTCAGTAGCACTGAAAAATACCAAATAACCAAGGCAACAATTATTTACTGGTTCATAAAGAAAATAATTCCTTCAAACGACTAACACTGGTTTCTCTTTCAAAGACAAGAGTCACCACTAACAGAATAATTATATATCCACGAAAATAAGTAATCCTCCAAATTCTGAGACAATTAATAAAGTCTAAATTTTTGTCCTTACGATTTAAATGATTATTATGAAAAACTTACATAAAGAATGTTATAAGAATAACCCGCACACATATTTCCTTCCAAAACAATTGAGTTGCAAAAGGAAAATCTATTCGCCAAGGCATATTTGAAACGACTTATTTCTTGACTTTTCTTGAGTTCCAAAGAAGCGGCAGCGCTTTATCAGTCTTTCTTTCAATCCCCAACCAATTACTAAAAATTTCTAATGCACAAAAACAATATTATTATTAACAAAACAAGATGCAGTCAAGTAGTCACGAGGCGCAACCAAATGGACTATCACATGACGCTACGCTTTAAAAGGATGGTGATTGTGATAAGTAATTGAAGTTGAATAGCACAAAATATAATACCCTGCAATACAATGTCTGTATAACTAATCAACAAGTAGTAAAAATATTTTTTGGAAAAATGTGAAATTATTTACATAAAGAGTGAGAGCTACGAAGAGAACTACATTCACAGATTCACAGCGTTTAGCACTAGCGGTAATTAAGCAACGTACGGAACCACTAGTACCATAAACCACAAATTAACTAATAACCTACACCTACAACCACCAGATAATTTCAGGTGCTGCAGATTCAGATTACACGACGACGACTAGGGTTAGGGCAAGTGGTAGCTAGATTTATCATTACAATAACAACAACTACTACTACTTATTACATTAGCTACTTTACTATTTATGAAGTATGTACGTAATGGGAAATGGAAACAAAAAATAATAAACTCACTTCAACGCATAGTCAATGGCAATGTCCCATGGCACGATCGAAATCAAAATCATTGTTCCAGTCCAGTTCCAGCTACATATTACCTATAATTATACCTTGGTCATTGGTATTGTGGTAAGCCAGACTATAAACTCAATTTTTGGCGATTGGTGTTTGAAAAAACTGAAGATCAGAAGTAATAAATTTTTGTTAATACTATTTTTGTTAAAAACAACAAGCTGTGAACGAAACGTCGATTATTGACTAACCACTATTCAGTGGTATAAAACTATAGCAACCGTAAATACTGGAAATGCGAACTGAAATTCTTTTGAACTGTGAACGGTATATTAAAACATGCATGTACACTACTAAGTCATTAATAAAGTATAAAACGCTTAAATGTTAAAGGTACGTTATACGATATAGAAAGTTATAATTAGTTATATCTACTAGTTACTAGTTACTGTGACATGTGAGATCATGGTGAGGAGGTACCTATAATCTGTAACTGACTCGACTGACTGACTGTTACAGCAAGCACTTATCACGTGAAAACAAGTATTTGACTATCTGACCTATCACACCTACACAATGCTTCATGACCACAACACTACATTACCTGAGCAATAAGTAACAAAAATATTATTATTCAAGTCTACCTCTTGCCCCTGCCCGCTACACTCACTGTTAATTCATAGTGGTATAGCCATTCGGAGACGCAGACTCTCCCATCGATTCACAATTCACAGATGTAAAAAACTTTCGAGGTTGGGAAGTATGGGAAGAATACACAGAAAGAGACTGCAGAGAGTGCAGAAAGCAATTGCAAAGTATGCCCTGCAACTGCAAATGGACTGACACAATCTTCCAGAAATCCATTCAGCCATCCAGGATGCACAAGGCGAAGGCACAAGCTACTTATTTACCTACTTTACATAGACGGCATACAACTATGCAGTATGCGCTATGCAGAACCAATTATATAAAATACCACTTGTGCTTCTAGTGTAGGTCACTTTGACATTAACCATCAATCCCTATTTTCAACAGTTTTGCGTGTTAAATATACATATGCAAGCTTTCAGCCTCAAACAGCGACCATCATCAGGCGAGATTCAGAGAAAGAATAAACCATCACAATTAACCATAATAATAACTAACCATCATATTTTTAAAATTAAGAAAAATAGGTGGAGTGATTTTTATGTCATTTACAATTACGCAACGAAGGGTTTATGTACTTATCTTCGGTCAACTTGGAAATCGGAAATTTTTAAAAATATACATTTATATATATATATATATATAATTATATACTTTATATATAGTGCTTCAAAATTTGGCATATCTCAAACTGCTTTCTGTACTAGAAATAATCTTCATGATTTTTATTCAAACTTGAAATCCTAGTTTGGAATTTACCTGTGTTACAAAGACCTACCGGTTTGACCCTGCCTCAGATGCTTGCCTCCATATTCTGCGTTCTCTTCTGCGCGTTCTCAAAGTTGTCTATCTAAATCCAAGAAGAAGATGTTAGGCGAACACCTGGGACACTTAGAAAAATTATTGTTGAATTAAGTTACTTGAAAAATCAAAACTTTAATTGCTATTTTTGGAATGTCAATGTATGTCGTTGATTATGGGTGTAACAGAGTATTTCAACGCATAGCACGACAAGCAAGATAAGGACATTGTTGCTTTTGGTCGGCGACACGGGTTCGATTCGTTGCTGGACAATACCTACATTTTTCCTTGTATGTAGGTATTTCTAATTTTATTTCCTTACCTTTTTATTATAATATTTACTCGAATCTACCGTCGATAGATTCAACCTTTCAAATTATGCAAGAAGATATTCTAATTCATTAATTACTAAATGAGTGCGTTGTCTGAGAATGTCCCAGTCCCAGTACACCAGCACACAGGGATGGGATGTCAGCGAAAAAATGAACATCGGTTCAATGTTATAATACCTCTGATGAACAGCAGAATAATTCAATATATATATATATATCACGGACAATAATAAATATACAATATATATAATAGATAATAATATATATAATATACCTATTTAGGTATAAGGCTATATATAATATATATCCTTATAAATATAGTTTTAAGTTTTATAGGGTATAAAGTATATTTTAATTAAAGAGAATTACAGATACCCATATTATATTCTGTGTAATGCTTTGCAAAAGCAATTCTAGGCATCAGAAATTAAAATTTCAACCGACCAATACCAACTCTGCACAACAATATTTACTTACAGTACATGCAATATAAATTTCCTTTCCTACATGATTGATAATTTATTATTATCGTGTTTTTGTCTATATGCAAATTATTACGTCTTGCAATCCAAAGCAAATTAACTCAGTGAAACTAAAACGCAGCGCCCAGTATGTAAATGTCATCACATTCTTTTACTAAAATCATTAGGTTGATAGTAGCATGAAACATTTCCTTGCTGAAAGTCGTTGAAATTGTGCATCGTGATTGTAAAACGAATAAATACTAGTTGACAGTGCTATACAGTAAAATTGGCGTAGTTAGAAAATGCCTTAGACTCTGGGGTAGAGAAGAAATTTCGCGTAGAGAACACCGGAGATCAGTACCATTATTAGGGATTGAGGATTTTTGACAGCATTCCGACTCCGCGACCAGTTCCTGTAATAATTACACATATTATATGATATTATAATGGCGATGAGTTATGATATGACGGTCAGAAATTAGTTTCTTGTCACTGCAGTAAACCCTAATAGGATTTGGTTTAGGTGGTTTCATGGTTTATATTTATAAAATTCTACCACTGGTTGCTCCCAATTTATGATGTAAAAGTAAATTAATAAAACGTGAAGTGTGAAGTATACTCACAGTCTGTGAATAAATACATAGAAAAATTATCAATTCCGCGCATCGATATATGTATGTAGTATCGGTGTTCTTACGGTCGGAAAACCAACTTGGAAGCCTTCAGCAAGTTTTCGGACATCGTTTAGATGCTCTTGCACCAAAATATATAAGCATATTAGAACTACCGTAGTTACACCGTTTGTTGCCATTCTAGAATTTAGATACTTTGGAATAATTCCTCCACTAATATTGTGTCATTTGTTTGTGCATAAACTGTGTACAACCATATTTATTGTATGCTGTGGTTATAGTTTGAAAATAGCATTGGTCTTCCCCTCTGGTCTTGCGAGCTCTGGACTGGGGTCTTGTATTATAATTATCACTAGGGTTGGCAAAATTCTCGATTTTCATTTTTTATGCCCAGGGCATAAAAATAAATTTCTTCCCACCGTATTTCCCTAAAATGCCGGTTCCCTTAAAACTAAATTCCCAGTAAATTCCCAAAATTCCCAAGTAAATTCACAAATAAATTCCCAAATTTTCTAAATTTCCCAAGTAAGTTTCTAAACTTTCAAAAATCACCAAAACTCCCGGCATTTTGGGAATTTTCCCAACTTGTTTTTGCCCAAAATTCCTAAAATTCCCACAAAAGTAAATTCCCCGCATTTCGGGAATTTTCCCAATTTGTTTTTGCCCAAAATTCCCAAAATTCCCTCAAAAGTAAATTCCCAAAATGCCGGGAATTTTGCGAGTTTGTTTTACCCAAAATTTCCAGGTAATTTATTTCGTGTCATCCCTAATTATCACAACAAATTATATGCTGCTACTAGTAGGTACACATCGGTCTGTATAACAGTAATGAAGGAGTTATAGGTACATTTTCTAAATCATTTTTCGTGTTCCACACGGTAAAAAAATAGACTGGAGTTTTCGGCGCAAAAAAGTAATAGGGGCAACTATTAAAAGTAACAAGCAACTCGGTAGAAAATTTTGAGAGCAAGTTTTTCGGTAAATTTTTGGTTCTCCGGTGTCATCCCTAATAATGGAAAAAAACAATAGTAATCATTATACATTTTTACAACAGATTCTATTACACACCAGTTTACTGGAAAACTGATTGCCTGTAAGAGGTGTGACAATTGATGGAGAATTGTGTAATTAATTAACCGGTTTTCCGGCAAACCCTGAGATTTGCCAAAGCTGTAGGACCTTAAAAATGCATAATTAATTGTAACCTAGGCAGCGCAGGCATCCTGTATCGTGTACTAATATTATGCTAGTTATTTTTTTTTTACTAAATTGAATGTGCAACAGTATAACTATTATATTAAACTTCAATAGGGATCTTGTAAAAAATAGGCGTTTCCATTAATTTTTACAGGACAAACTGTAAAACGGTTTAAATACATATCCCTATTGATTTTAAGCCCACTGTATACGATTACTGTCTGTGGTGTTCTCCACCACAAATCTCTTCTCTACCGTACGGAGAAGGGTTTTGAGGTAGAGAACACCAGAACACCGCAGACCAGTACCAAACTATGTATTGACTTAGCTATTTAATAGGTTCCTCTACGGATATTTTTGTTGTCGTGATTTTTATTAGAAAATAATAGAAATCCGGTAAATTTCGGTCGTTTCTTCCAGGTTCCAGTAGTATAATAACACTTTGTTTTAGATATGGTACCTACTTTAGGTTGCTTGTTCGCTTCGCAGTTTTGCAGTTCGCATGACTGAAGTGAGATCAAAATGGCAAATGGTCGATAGGTAGGTGCCTACATATATAACTAATTATACGTTATGTTTATACTATTATGCATAATTATTACAAGTTGAACACATTGAACATAGCAGTACAAAATACTATGTATGTGCTTACATTCAATACCCTATCAATAACCTATACGATATATGTATAACTAGGTGACGTGATAGGATTCTAGTATTCTACTTTAAATGAATTAATCTTGTTATTTCGTTGCCATTAAGTAATTATAAATTAATAATATATGTACTCTAGCCAAATTATATTGTAGAGTTTGAAGATGCAAACAGGATTTTTGTTCGAACCCAAATTTCACCCCCCGTCCCGCAGAACTAGAAACAGAGAAGATAGATTATAGACTCCCTATGCAATTATAGACATAATAAACCGTTTAACAGTGGGTTTGGGCTTTGTTTGTAGCTTGACGAATGTAGTAGTTGCTTGTTGCTTCTAAAATTGAGAAAGTGATCATTGATCACATACCTCGCGACAGCACTGGCACACGCACATGACACTGTTATACATGTGAGTTGTCAGCTTGGATTTGGTTATTTTCATGCTCAAGGTGAAACATAGATATAGAATAATTCTTCACAAGACTGGAGAAGACTCCACTAGTTCCACCAAACCCAAGTCTGTTAAAGTAATTTAATG
>JAAXYX010005083.1:0-11380 GCA_036851915.1 Ptenothrix huangshanensis | reverse complement strand
GAATCCGCATTAAATCAGGATTTGAATTCAAACTATTAATTTAGACACATGTAGAGTAGAACCAAAGGGTGTGCCTTTTTTAAAATTCTGAAACATAAATCATGGAGGCAAATCCTGAGCTAGAAATACACGAGGGGAAGGAATCAGTTTTTTCGAAAGCTCCCCGAGCAAAAAAATATTTTGCCACATCAATTGTTTACTACGGCCAATTTGTTCACGTAAGTTCTAAAAAAAGAATTGCTTACTTAATAATAAAATTAAAACATATTTGGCAATCAGAATATTTACTCGGGTCTTGTGATGTTACTTTTAAGGGCGTAGCGACTACTTTTCTTGGACCTTGTGTTGTTGACTTCAGCCATAAATATAACACTGACTCGGAGCATGTGTCAAAGGTCTTTATAGTAATTACGATAGCCTACACAGTAGGAGCACTATTAGGTAATTACATTATTAATATTCTGAATAATTCTCAAGGCCAGTATCTCGCAATAGCGTAACTAGGTGTGGGCCACGTAGGCATTCCTATGTACAAAGGATTTTTAAAAGTACAAGTCCTAGTTTTTTAATTTACACAAAAACGACGCAATTTTTTTAACCATTTACACTAGATGTGATGCCATTTTTTAAAATTTCAGATTCTGAATTTACAAAAAAAAACGAATTATATGGTTCAGAGACAATATTAGGAACGCCAAAGCAATAAGTGTAAGAAAAGAAAGTGCAAAGAAGTAAAAATTAAAATTCAGACTATTCTTATCGTTTTCGATTCAGATACATATAATAGCTGGAAATTATAATTAATTTATATTAAACTCCGTAACGGTTTACAATTTCATATATTTAAAAAATAATTAAATCCCGTGTCTTAATTACAGCTGGAGTCATCACCAATTTCGTAAACCGTCAAGCGGTGGCCCTTACTGTTTTGGTCTTAGGAACTGCGGTAATGTGTAGTTTTCCAGCGGCGTCTTCCATCACAATATTTTTTGTACTTGGCGGCATACTCGGTTTCTACCTTGGAGGAATGGACACTGCGCAACAAGCCTGGATCTTTGATATTTGGAGACATGAATGCCCTCCGTTTGTTCTCGCCCTGCATTTCGCTTACTCCGTGGGCACCGTCGTCACTCCGCTCTTGCTGTCACCTTTTCTAAACGATGAGGACGAAGAAACCACCACGACCGCAGCAGATTCTTCTTCTTCTAGTTCCACAGAATTAGTGAAAACTGAAGGATCTGACTTGTGGATTCCATTCATCGTTGCGGGAGTTCTTCTGGGGCTCGCAGTCATCAGTCAAATCGTGCTCTTTTTAGTCTTCCGCAAAGAAACTAAACGGCACAAAAGAAATGAAAAAGCCCAAGAGCAACCAGACAAAGATGTTTCTACACAAGAAAAAAAATCCTTTGAACTTCCTGAAAGGAGGAAGATGATTTTGGTAGCATTATCCTGCTGCTGCATTGGTTCGTACCAAGCCTTCGAATTGGGCACGATGCAATTCCTCCCTACCTTTGCCCACTTCTCCGAGTTAAAATTGACCGAGTCAGAATCAGCAGATGTCCTCACGGGTCTCACCGTTGCTTACTGCGTCTGCCGTTTAATCGGAATCTTTGTAGTTTTAAAAACCCCTCCGCATTTTAGTCTACTTGGCAATCACATTCTCCTAACTGCTGCGAATGTAACGTTTTTATTCGCGGGAAATTCAAAAACCACTTTGTGGGCTGCGAGTGTACTCATGGGATGTGCCATGTCCACAACTTTCCCATCTTATTTTGCCTACATTGAAAAATATCTGTTTGTTAGTGATTCTATTATGGCGATTATTCTGGTCACTGGGGGCGTTGTATCTGCTATTTATCCCTACATTGTTGGGTCTTCGGTCGAAGAAAATCCGAATGTCATGGTCTACGCTAATTTTGCAACTTTGGCCTTTCATTTCGCATCCTTTGGAGTTACTTTCTGGCTTACGTATTTCAAAGGGGATGCTGAGAGCGGAGCCAAGTCAGCCAAGACAGATAAGTCATCATTGAAGGGGGAAAATAATAATGGGTTCGAACACAAAGATAATGAATTAAATAATAATAATGAGTAGCTTTGAATTAATCATGTTTTGTTTTCCGTATTTTGTAATTGATCTCCAAGAATTTTGTTTTAATTTATTATTGTAATAAAAGACTTAATTCTACCGCCCACAACTTTCCCATCTTATTTTGCCTACATTGAAAAATATCTGTTTCTTAGTGAAACAATTTTCGCGATTATTTTTGTCACTGGTGGGATTGTGTCTGTAATTTATCCCGCCATTGTTGGGGCTTCTGTCGAAGAAACTCCGAATGCAATGGTCTAAGCTAATTTTGGGACTTTGTCCTTTCATTTTTTCTTCGGAGTTACTTTCTGGCTTACGTTCTTCCATGGCAAAGCTGAGAGTGAAGGGAATTCAAAATCGTAAGGGGAAAATATTGAAAATAATAGTTTTATAATAACGAGTAGGTAAGAAATCGGATTCTTGTACGGAAGAGGAAATTGCTGAAGCAACTGTTTAGATGTTGAGAAATTCAAAGACTTGATTGAGATTAATGACTGTAAGGGAGTGAATGCACTTATTGAGATTGCAGCTGGTGTTTGCACTCGCTTTTTAAGCACCACTACACTGTCGATTGCTTTTCAAATGATTAGATACTACAGTGAATGAAATCAATTCTACTACATGTTTTTTCACTTATGAATATTGTGTTGGGTAATTAAAATAACGTGTTTGATTTTACCAGAGGCGATTCTAAGAGTAGCCGAAGCAGGTGCTCGCCTGTATGGGGTTCTTCAAATTAACACTTCTTTAAGTCAATTTTTTTTTGAAAAGGCAATTTTTTTCTCCAAGCAATTTGAAATTACCTCATAATTTTTTCCAATTTTTAAAATGCCGAGTTTTTCTAATCAACCCCGATTACAAGGGGGAAGTTTGAACATCTCTAGTTTTCAAAATTAACACTTTTTTGAAAATGTCTAATTTTCGAAATTAACACTTTTGAAGGGGCGCAATTTTTGAAATTAACACTTTTTGGAAGGGCGCAACTTTTGAATTAGCGCTTTGTGTAAGAGCGTAATTTTATAAGTTAAAACTTTTTGAAAGGGTGTAATGTTTGAAATGAACACTTTTCGAAAGAGCTCAATTTTTTCAAATTAACACTTTTTAAAAGGGCGCCATTTTTCAAATTAACACCTTTGAATAGGCGCATATTTTCAATGTAACACCTTTGAATGGGCAGTTTTGAAAGGGAACAATTTTTGCAATTAACGCTCTAAAAGGGCTAAAATGGCCCCCTAAAATGTTGAGCAAAATTTCCTAGAAGTGCATTTGGTTATTCCTTTAGCACATGTGTAAATAATTAGATCAATCAATCAATGTTTAAAGGTGATTGTGAATACAATGAATGCATGAAATAGTACAACACAAACCACAGTTGTGAGCAGTAAATATCGCATACATCAGTACATGAAGGGTTATAATGAACTGAAGCAAAAATGTAATCTTAGTTATCTCCATACTCGAAATTCTTCTGGTTGCCTTTCTGGATTGAGTACTTGGAAAGCCCACTTTGAATCCGCATTAAATCAGGATTTGAATTCAAACTATTAATTTAGACGCATGTAGAGTAGAACCAAAGGGTGTGCCTTTTTTAAAATTCTGAAACATAAATCATGGAGGCAAATCCTGAGCTAGAAATACACGAGGGGAAGGAATCAGTTTTTTCGAAAGCTACTCGAGCAAAAAAATATTTTGCCACGTTAATTGTTTACTACTGCCAATTTGTTCACGTAAGTTTTAAATTAAAAAAGAATTGCATGCTTAACATTAAAATTAAAAAAATTTTGGCAATCAGAATATTTACTTGGGTCTTGTGATGTTATATACTTTTAAGGGCATAGCGTTTACTTTCCTAGGACCTTGTGTTGTTGACTTCAGCAATAAATATAACACTGACTCGGAGCACGTGTCTAAGGTCTTCATAGTTGTTACCGTAGCCTACACGGGAGGAGCACTATTAGGTAATTAAACTACTAATATTCTGTGTAATTCTCATGCACAAAAGATTTTTAAAACTACATCGCCTTCTTTTAGATTAGTAAAGACGCAAGTTCTTTCAAACTGACATGAAAACAATATAGTTTTTGTGATTCTCCCGACAAAGACAGAATTTTTAAAATTTACGCGAAAACGAAACCATTTTTTTTGACAATTGACACTAAATAAGATGTCATTTTTTAGTGTTTATGCTGGAGAAAAAATACGTTATATGTCCCAGTGAAAATATGGGAACCCCAAAGCAACTTTGTTACTTCATAATGCGGGCTTTTTAAATATTTTGAAAAAGTAAAATTTTAACTTTTTGAAAAAGCGCAACAATTAAAATTTGGGTTTTTTGAACGTGTACAAAATAAAAATTCGAACTTTTTGAAAAAGTGTAGATACAAAAATTCAGACTTTCTGAAAAGGTATAATTACAAGACAAAAATTCGAACTTTTTGAAGAGATGTAACAACAAAAATTCGGATCCTTTGAAGAAGTACAGAAAACAAAAATTTTCATTTTTTGAAAAAGCTTAAAAAAATGAATGATAAAATTTAAAAAAGGATGTTAAATAAGTATAACCGTTTAAAATTTAATACTAAAAAAGAATTAAATCTACGCTAATTACAGCTGGCATCGTTATCAACTACGTCAACCGTCAAGCATGGGCCATTACTGTACTAGCCCTAGGGACTGCAGCCATAACTAGTTTTCCAGCAGCGTCTACCATCACAATATTTTTTGTACTTGGCGGCCTACTTGGTTTCTACCTTGGAGGAATAGACACTGCGCAACAAGCCTGGATCTTCGATATTTGGAGACATGATTGCCCTCCATATCTACTCACCCTGCATTTTTCTTACGCCTTGGGAACCGTCGTCACTCCGCTCTTGCTATCACCTTTTCTAAACGATGACGACGAAGAAACTACCACCACCCCAGCGGATTCTTCTTCTTCTAGTTCCACAGAATTGGTGAAAACTGAAGGATCTGACTTGTGGATTCCATTCATCGTTGCGGGAGTTCTTCTGGGGCTCGCAGTCATCAGTCAAATCGTGCTCTTTGTAGTTTTCCGCAAGGAAACTAAACGACACAAAAAAAATGAACACGAGCAAATCCAAGAACAGCAAAAACACGCTTCGGATAAAGAAAAAAAATCGTTTGTACTTCCTGAAAAAAGGAAAATCCTTTTGGTAGCTTTATCCTGCTGCTGCTTTGGAACTTATCAAGGCTTCGAAGTGGGCACGACGTCGTTCCTCCCTACATTTGCCCACTTCTCGGAGTTAAAATTGACCGAGTCGGAATCAGCTGATATCCTGACCGGTCTCACAGTTGCTTACTGCGTCTTCCGTTTCGTCGGAATCTTCGTAGTTTTAAAAGTCCCTCCGCATTTTAGTCTACTGTTCAATTACATTCTCCTAATTGCTGCGAATGTAACGCTTTTATTCGTGGGGAAGTCAAAAATGACTTTGTGGGTTGCGAGTGTAGTCATGGGATGGGGCATGTCCACAACTGTCCCATCATATTTCGCCTACATTGAAAAATATCTGTTTATTAGTGATACTGTCATGTCCATGATTCTTGTCACTGCCGGGGTTGTGTCTGCTGTTTATCCCTACATTGTTGGGTCTTCGGTCGAAGAAAATCCGAATGTCATGGTCTACGCTAATTTTGCAACTTTAGCCTTTCATTTCGTATCCTTCGGAGTTACTTTCTGGCTTACATATTTCCAAGGGGAAGCTGAGAGTGGAGCAAAGTCAGCCAAGTCAGATAAGTCATCACTGAAGGGAGAAAATAATAACGGGTTTGAAAACAAAGATAATGAATTAAATAATAAAGACGAGTAGGCAGGAATAATGTTTTGTTTTCTGGACTTTGTAATTGATCTGCAAGAATTGTCTGATTGCCTGTAAAATTGATTGATATGATTCTGTTATTTTTATTTATGGATACTTGTTTAATATTCATTCTGGACCGTTTTTTGATTTGCCCACCTTAAGTGTATTGATCTGCAGGAATTTATTATTTATTGATACCAATCAATGTAAATAAAGTACCTATTTAAATGTAATATCACATTTAGCATTTACACATTTTATGTAAAATCCGACTTGGTATTTGTATTTTTCATTGAAAAATGCCATATGCATATCTTTGTTTTAGCAATTCTTGTACACTAATAAGAAACAGGCAAGTTGAGGTTGAGGTACAACTAATTATCTATTCAGCTGAAAATCAACTTTTTTCATATCATGTAGCTTCTTATTTAAATACAGATACAGCACAACGGTAATTTTTTTCATCATAGCATTCTCAATAATAAAGTGGCTGTATTTTTTAGTCTTGCATTGGTTTTAATAGAGTTTTTCCTCCTCACGAAATAAACTGTCAATTTCTTCAAGTATTAGTTGTAGTGATAGTGTTTCTAGTTTCCGCTAATAAGTTCCAAAGAAATGGCGACAAACAAGACGAAGGAAATTGAAAAAGTCAGTACCGTAGAATATTTGATACCCACATTGTCACCACCAACGAAACGGCTCAAGGAAAATCGTCAGCAGCAACAGCTCCAGCAGAATCATCAAAATGGTGATTGTAATCGATCTTTTAAGGAACAGTGTGAGATGAAGGCTGCGCCGAAATCCGGGCCAAAATCTGGAACTAGAAGAATGTCGTTTTCTCTAGGTAATTAGTTTTATTAATTTGTACGACAATATTTTTAAATGTATTATGGATTTAGTCTTACATCATTTTTGAAAGCATTATACAATGGTGTTATTCATTGATTTTTATTTCTCTCGAAAGGTTCCCCACGAATGCTTGCATCGAGGAATAGAGCAATTCGCGGAATGCGGGCTCCCAATTTTAGGGGCACAAGGAATTGCAGTAGTAGAATCCCGGGTGATCCGATTTCTGGAGGTAAGTTTAGAAAAAAATTATATTTTTTATACGCAGTAGCGCCCGCAGGATTTATTTTCCTGTAGGTCTGAAAAAACTTGATGAGTCCAGTGTATTTAAACAATTTTAAAAAGTGTGTTTTTAAAAGTCATTTGTAGGCCTAAGTCTACGTGGCCTATGCCTAGTTACGCTACTGTTTATACACCTTACGATTGAATTTTAAAAGCGACTATGCTTTTCAGCAGCAAATGTTGAAGATCCACAAGAGGATGATGAAAATTCGGATGATAACGAGAACGATTCTTCGTCCGAATCGGATTCTTATTCTGAAGAGGAAATTCCTGAAGCAGCTGGTGTAGAGAGTTTGGCCGATGAGCTGGAGAAGGGCACTTCGGCGAGTAAGATTGAAGAGTGCATTATCGACTTATTCGATGACGACGAAGAAGACTGCAATTATCACAATATGAACCCTTTGGAGATGTGGTGCGAGGTTTGTAATCACACGTTTAAATTGTCCAAGAACTTCATCTCCCATCACAGAAGACATCGGGCCAAAGATCACTTCCAGTGTCCAACATGCTTCGTTGGATTTACTACGCTCAAGGGGTGCTTAAATCACGAAATCAAGGTTCATAACAAGAAGGCATTGCAGGTCATTACTGGACCCATCGAAAGCCAAAGTCAAAGTCAAAGTCAAGGTCAAAGTCAAAACCAGTCTCAGAGTGATAGAATTGTCCAAAGTAGTACTAATACAGATAATGAAAATACTAATCAGTCTTCGTCTTCAGAAGCAAATTATTTTCAAGACCAAAATCATAATAATGTTGTAAACCCTGACATGGACGATGAAGAAGAAAATTCTTCAAGGGTTATTCCAAGTACATGTGCATCGTTGTATCGTGGACCTCCCGTAGATCTCCGATGCGAGGCGTTCGTGATCGAAGAGAAATATGGATACAGAGGCTATATCACGGATCAGATGGACAAGATTAGGGCTGGCGGTGTCATCGAAGAATTCGACTCGGAAGATGGATTTTAGTTACTGATTTCCTCAGATGGAGTAAAACAATAAGTAATTAGTACAGTAAAATAATTAAAGTAATGCACACCTTTCATACGTGTTACTTCAATCGTTTCATTTGACTATATAATCACAACCACAACTGTAAAATTACAAAAACTGCGATTTTCTTTTTTAGTTTATAACTATATACTTTAGGATTAAAGCTATAATTATAAATTAGATGTTCAAGTTCAAATAATTATTTCCATTTCTGATAAATGATAAACAAAGAATGGAAGGAATTTGGTCCTATTTCGTGTATCGTGTCGCGTTGTCGCGTTTCATAAAAACCTAGTCATGTAATTATTACTTCGATCATCAATGAAATAAAACGTAACTACAATTTAAATAAATGCAACCTTCAAGATTTTTTTCGTAATTTGTTAGCGTTGGCTTTTATTATTATTTATTAAAATTAATCCTTTTCCGGTAAAAATTAAAGAAACTGCGTCGTTTTCGTGTAGAATTAAAAAAGCCGCGTCGTTTTTTGTGTAAATTAAAAAAAACGGCGCCGTTTTTGTGCATATATATAAAAACCTGCGCTCTTTTTCGTGTAAATCTGATAAAACGGCAAAATGCATTTTCTGTAAAAAAAATGCACTTTTTAGGTGTAATTTAAACAAAACTGTTTTTTTCGTGCTTTAAAAACTGCGTCGATTTTGTGTTTTAAAAAATTGAGTCCTTTTTTTGCAAATCTTAAAGAAGGCAGCGTATTTTTAAAAATTCGTGGGATAAACTTTGCGTTCGATGCACCAATTTTTACAGTGTACAGTCAAGCTGACACCAACTTCGCCGCTTGCACTTTAAATCTCATATAAGAGACACACACAAGGACAAGTTTAGTCTCGTTTCAACTTGCAGGGACTCTGTTGCTATTTCCCTTTCATTCATCCACAACTGCTCAGCTGATCCCTCTTTGCGTTTACTATGGAACACTGGCCGGTCGCACATTTTATTTTTCTCATTCACTGATCACACAACTTCCAACCACCAGCAATAACGCAGTACAATCAACAATATCCTATTTGTCACTACTCACTCTCTCTTTAATGTACTTTTAGTTTTCACATACTGCTCACATCAGTCCCCACTTACATAATTAACTGAACATCAGTCTGCTCCTCGGTGGTAATTATTTACCACATTTAACAAATTGTTGCAACTTAGTCATCAGTGCTATCCTCAAGCATCTAACATCTAATCTCGTCACAAAGATCAAAATAACTACCAAAGAAACATATCTGCAGTCTAATTGTAAATTAAGTTAATGATATATATTGAGTTAGCGATATATTACTTGTTATTATGTGCACGATAATGATATTTAATTGATTACGTTTGAATTGATTGTACATTTGTGCCAGATCGGAGTCAGTTCTCAGTTGACATTCAACAGTGAGATGTGTAGTGCTTCAGTGTCAGATTGACATTTACAATTAGTGTGTAGTTTAGTCAGTGGTTCTTTTCAGCACGAAATCATTTTTTTCTTTTTATTTTTTTTAACCGCATCGGCAATCGGATTTCAGTCTACTTCCAGATCCAACATACGTTCATTGTTCTTGTGATCACAATTTGACATTGCAATAAATCAGAGAATCGAGAATAAAAATAGGATACCGATGACTGATGACCGATGCATGCGAATTGTAAGTCATGTTATTTTTTGCTTTCTATACACTAAAAACTAATTTTTGACGTTTTCTTGTATAGCTATCTAATTTAAAACATGAAACACAAAAACGACTCAGTTTTTTGAATTTACGTGAAGAAGACGCCGTTTTTAAAATAACGAAGCCTTTTTTTAAACGTCAAACGTACACGAAAACGAAGCCGTTTTTTACTCAGACAATTAAAGCATAGAAAAGGCACATTTTTTTGAGCTTTATAATTGACAATAGATAAGATGCAGTTTTTTACTTGTCACTTGCTTCCAATAATTATTAGGTACTCGAATTGCTTCGACATTATAAACGCTGAATGAATTCGTTTTAATGACAAAATATGATTCGAATAACAAACATGAATACTTACCAGCACTTACGACTAACAAAAACCTAGGTTAGTATTTCTGAAAGGAATACTAATATTTATTCAGAACTGAGTGGTAGCAACGAATACGAGTAAGTTTGATAACTAATTGTATACAGCATGGTAAATCCTTGCTCGATATCGATATCTTAGCAGTAATCGTTATCGTTATCAAGTTATTAATATCGCTTGCAATTGCAATACGCTCATCGTACATAGGTAATTACTTACTGCAAGCGTGTTAGTCACAAAAGTAAGTCATGGCATCGGAATATTTTTAGCGACTATAGCATTAACAATTGAATTGACTGCAGAATAAACACAGATGTAACAATCTATGCAATAACCTACAAATAATTACTAAATACTTAAAAAGCATTTTAACTTGGATTTCGATGCAGATACCGATGCGATGCATCATAGAACAGATAATAAGTTGTAAGTAAGGTTAAAAGGTAAAGCTACAATGAGCCTAGTCAAGGTTAATCATAGATTCGTCTTTGGCTTTGTCTTGAGAGTTAAGTTGAGTTAGTACTTGTAGTTGTAAAATATCATAAATATTCTCCTCCCTCCTCTCATCGTTAATCTCAAGTAGTGAAACAACAACAATTCGTAGTTTATTCTTTGAAAATAACAACATCATTTTTGTAAGCATTTCATTGTGTAATAATTATCTCAGGATGCTGCTGCTGATGAGGAGGATGATAACACTCACGTTCACACCACATGATACACATGCGATAAAAATGCTAGACAAATAAGGACACAGAGTAGCGATGCATGCGACATGCCCAAAATAAAAGGTACCTGCAAATACTTGTGCAAATATTGAAGGAATCGGTTCGAGAGTAGATTTTTGGAAGGCATTAGGGCTCGTTAAACCTAACAATTAAGCTAAAGGTCGCATGACTCGTTGTTGGTTGTAGTGAGTCACAATAATATCACAGTGAAAGAATTGGAGACTTGCATTTTAACTTTGGCTAGGAAGCAAGGATTATGTGGAAACGAAGCAGAATTAAATTAAATTCGAGACTTTTGTGAGCAACATAGGTAGACATTTTTTCCTTATTCAGGTTTCACCTCGAACCTGTTGCTTTTTTTGCAAAATATTGGCTGTGCGTTGGTTGAATATAATTCTATTACGTCATTACACTGTTATATAATTAAATATCACTGGTTGAGCCCTGGTGACTGCATAGCCCATAGAACTAAAAGTCTTCGTTCAGCCCTATCTCCTTGTAGGAATGTTTGTGCGCCAATATGAAACAAATTCGTGCTGGCGCTGGTGCTGATTCTACAGCTCACTGCTTTGTCCCGTTATGGATATA
>JAAXYX010005082.1:0-11383 GCA_036851915.1 Ptenothrix huangshanensis | reverse complement strand
GGCCCAGGTGCTACGATAATAATAATAGGACATAGCATAATAGAATATAATAGAATGTAAATCAGATTATAGTTAGTTTGTTGGTTGTCTTTGGTCTTTTTTCCATTGGCTTGTACCTACCTACGTGAAACCGAAAGTCAAGAATTATTACACATGAACTAGGAAGGTTTTAATATGTTACTAGTGTTTGTATTTAAATTAGGATTGAAATTGGAAAGACTGGCTGAGAATTTGGTGATTTATGATCATTCGCTTTGTTATTTATTTCAACACATTTTAAGTACACGTGTAGGTATATGTTTTCGCAGTTGTTCATAATGATGCTCTCTGATTCCTTAGAATAGGATGTGTAGGCACTTTTGTGTTATGTAATTATTTTACTCTGTATTCACATTTGATTAGCTATTCTTATAAAGTGAAAATTAGAGAGGTGAGGTGGCTGGCAATTTAAAAATAAATGCGATGAAGTTAGTTGTAGTTTAGCCTAAGATTGCATCTTTCCGTATTCCATGAAACATAAAATTATATAGCGTCTATTTAGTTAATTTGTTTGTCCTTTATACTGTATTGTGTGGAATGTGATTTTAAGCAGGTTACATGTAATCTCTGCGGCATATAATTAATGAGCAGGACTCAATGTACATAGACAGCTTAGGAGGCTGAAATTAAATCGAATGATAATGATGGATTTATGTATTAAATTACTGCAGTTTCTCATTTTGGTTTGTCTTGATTTAGATTCCAGTGTCATGTCATGCGAGTGTCATAATCATAGTTTTTATATATTTTTTATCTGTATTTTTTATTATATGAGTTGGCTGAATATTACAAATTTTCTTTTGTCTGTTGGGTTCTGCTCTGTCCTGCCGTGATCGGTGCTGTGCTGTGATTTATGAATGAAACAGAAAAGGAAAGTAGTGGGCGACTCCACGTCAACTCAAGTGCTCAAAGACTTGGAAATCTCTCTTCGGACTAATAATATAGAGTGAGTGTTTTTTATGTCAAACTTTAATCTGATTCTTATTCTTTTCCAGTAACAGAACCAGAACCTGAAACTGTGCAGTACTATATTGCCATTGCTATTATTATTTTTTAAACGTTGTGTCATAGTCATATTATACATATAGCCTTGTGGGAGTGTAAGTGGGTAAATAATTACCTATTTGGTCTTGGTCTTGGTCTTCCTGAACTGGACTAGCCTGGACTGACTGGTCAGTCTCAATGGCTGCCGTTTTAAGGATGAGAACGAGGACGATACGAGGACAAGGATGATTGTATGGTGGGATGCGATGCGTGAGGACTATTAGTCATGCTAAATAAATATTGTGAGAGAACGAAGAAGAAAACGAGAATTTAAACGACGTTATGGTCAGTAGTGACAGTCACTGTTCAGAGTTGTGTCGTCTAAGTCAATAGTAAAATGATATGATATTATTTTGAATTGATGGTGTGGACATTTTTAGCTTCGACAATTCAATGGTTTGTTTTTCTTGAATCCATTCTGATATGATTTATTACTGACGATGGGTTAGAATTAGGATAAGATGAAGAAATCGTAGAATGTATAATAATAATAATTCCTCAGTATCTACTGCGCTGGTACGGGCACTGGTACTGGTTTTGTCTACATAATATTATGTGTGGTTCTGGTTCTACGGCTGGTACTGGGATCATCTGAACACTGTTACTGTTATTATCGGTTCTTAAACTTTCAGATTGATTATGTGAGCTGACGTGATAAATTTGAATTTACTTTGTAATTTCTTAGGATGTTGATAGTGCCTCTGGTTTTAATTTGTAATTTGTAATCGTCATGATTTTAGTGTCATGTTTATGTATTGATGATTTAATAAATGTAGTTTTGATGGTAATAAAATAAACATCAGCGTCCAAGGTACCGCATAGTAAGAAATAAGTTATAAGTGCATTTAAAATTGAAGGGACCAAACAAGTAGCGCTCGATTTTTAATTATTTAAATAGAAGTAAGAAGTAGTTTTTTATTTGAGAAACCTTTATGTTTTCATTTTGACAGCTTTTCTTAATTTTAATTAATTGCTTAAGTGAATTTCGGGTTAAAGTTACAGCATAAGCTTTTAATTAATTTAATCGTTATCGTAATTGTATCTACGAATGTTTGCCAGTTTATTTTATTTGTAAAATGCACTGCAATTAATGTAAGCAAGTAAAAGTAAGTATCTGCAGAGTTCCGTAGATTAAAATTAGTAAAAGTAAATTAATTAACGCAAGTGTAAAAATCTCTTTTTTCAATATTTTGGAAGGTTTAAATCATTTGAGGTTTACTACGGTAAAAGAGAAAATTATACGATGCTGTTAGATTATAGGTTGTTTGATGCAATTTTGTTCGTAGTATCTTGCAAAATGCAGTTCATATGTATTGTACCGCTTATTAATATTCTGGTTTTAATATAGAAATGACGATGACTGTATGTACTAGTCAGATTAGCTACGCCAGCTACGCTAAACCGATATGATGTATATTTTACACTGTGAATTCAACTCGTGTTGTAGTTATGGTAGATGTACCATATAAAATTGAGGTTTTTTACATTGTGTCATTTATTGATATGATGTTTGTTGCTTTCTATTTCTGCGTAGATGGGTACGAGAATTTTTGAACGAGGAAAATCGTGGTTTAGAAGTTCTGGTGGATTACTTAAGCTTCCGGCTAGTCATGATGCGGTAAGTCTACTACATGTCTTCAATCTTCACACAACATTATACAATAGGTTGAACATTGCCTGTAGTCTAAATGATACATGTGTATTTGTTGGAATTAGTATTAATAACGATATGTAAATACTTGGCTGGGTTACATTTATATCACTTGCACGAAGACGACAAGACAACGGCAACACTATAGTTTTTTATTCAAAATCTAATGCATGAAGCACGATTTTCCGTTGTGAATAATTTGCAACTCTCGGATGTCTGACTCTGGCTGGAAAGATAGTTGGTTACATCGCAGATTGCTGTGCTGTAAATGCATATAAGTAAAGCTTTCCTTCAGCTGCAGTTTCCTTCGTACCTACATAGTCAGTTACACAGAGTGTTGTTATATTTCTTTTCATTGTGTTAGAGTGGACATTATTTTCTCGAGTTTGATACTGAAGTGTTATTTCTTTTTAATTTTGCATTTTAAAAACGTAGTTTTTCTTTGCTTGCAAAACTTTTTCTTTTTTGCTTATTTCTCCATCGTATGTACGTTTCTTTTCACATTTTACAGAATGTCGTTGTCTAATTGTCATTGTCTTTGCTTACTCTCTTTAATAAGATGATGGTGGATTCTCTGAACACTAATAATTGTGATTGTGACTACGCTTAATTTTATTGCTTGCGTCCTGCCATCAAAAATTCTACAGATGTAGACTAACCAGACAGACAGATAGATAAAGTACAGATTCTACAGAGAACGAGAGACGGACACTCAGTGTCCGTCTCCGGACCGCTTTGTATATATGCTTCTAAGTTCATTCTACACAATAAATAATTGTGTTGAATGAACTTTATGTAAAGAATCATAATCTTGTACTTGTATATTGCTCTCTGTAATTTTGTTGTTGAAAAACATTTGATGCGAGTTTGATTTGATGTGATGGGATGTGAATGATCGTACATTTTGCATGATTGGCTTAAATTTAAAGTTTTATCTGCATTGACGTTGTAATTTCTGTAATGTGTAAAAATTCTGATTCGCTTTATTTCATTTGCTATCTAATCTACTATTGGCGATCTTAGTTCTACAGCAGTTTTATGAACGTAGGTATCATCGTACTGTTTTGTCTGTTGGTGATCAGACTGATAATAATACTAGTTAAAACTCAATCGTAGATTAGTTTTTTCTTTGTTTCAATTTATTTTTTCTAGGACAGAAAGGAAATTAATGATTTTTTGCGAATATGAAATGAAGTATATTGTTTCTCTTTTGTGTTGTATTTCTTCTTTTCTTCTGTTTCTTTAAAAAAAAATGGCGAATTGCAATTTGCGAATAATTTGAGGATTACCAGGTCTTGCTGTTATCATCACTATTACCAACATCAGCGTTAGCGTCATAGTTATTATTGTTTGAGAATTTACTGTTAGTACAAAACTTATTATCGTAATTGACAGACAATGACAATAAATACTGGTTACAATGAAACAGCCTGTTCCTGTTCTGTTCCGTGCTATTGACATTTGCGAATTGTGACTTTGACTTGAGCGTGTCGCTTGTCACGGAGCTATTCACCAGAAATTGCAAACACATTTACGAAAGAAATGGCTTTGGGTTTCACTTGTGTTGTCTGGCATTGTAATGTGGGTACCTGTCCCTCTAGTAGGTATTTACTATAAATTGTGTATGTACTTAGAATTTGATTGGAATGATTAGAAAAAGTTTAAGTACCTGTGAGTAAAAAATTTGCGTAGTTTTCCTGTTCCCACTGATTTTATTATGTTTATTATTACATTACATTCTGCTGATTTTATCTCATGTTGGGGAAAAATGGTTGTCTACTATACCCATTAGTACTTACTTAAGTACGGACGACAGGTATTGCACAAATCATCCAGCACACTTTTAAATTTCGTTCAAGGTCAGAAATTGATTGTGCTCGGTCATTATTGTAGGGTAGAGTAAACCTTGCGAAAAATGTGGATACATAATTATGTATTTATTTCATTTACAATGTATTATCTATTGTAAAAACTTGCCATTTACCTTTTTGTCATTATTGCTTGCCAGTTGCTAGTTAGTCCCACTGGTTCTGACTCTGTTGTCTGATTCATTTGTTAGTTTGGTATACACCGAAAAGTACATGCACAAGAGGATGGGAATTCTGTTCACTTACTTTGCTGTTCTTTAACCTGCTGGCCAATTTGTCAATTTTCCTGCGTGATTCATTGTAGTTTGTAGAAAAAATGTTAATTGGGTAAATATTTGAACAGCTGCGCTGTGTTGATACTCACTACTTGGCTGACATCATGTGCAAAGTTGGATATTGTTGTGAGTTGTGATATCGATAACCTATGTATTTAGCGATGAAGTGTGAATGCATGAGTAATGTTGCAGAATATAATAACGTGGTTGGTTGTAATTATACTACTGCAAAGAATTCTACCTACGTATGATATCTGCTACAGATACATTGATTGGCTGTCAACGCAACGGCGAAATTCATAAATAAGTATTTTGTACATGTATGTAATACGCCCATATAATTATCCATATGAATATGCAATAGCACAGTCACCACTCATTTAGTAATCAGTGTTGCTATAAGCAGGTTTTTATATAATTAGGTTAGTTAGAAATCTCACATTGTCATTTTGCTAAGGCATGATTTTCTCGTTTAGAATTAAGGGGTACCAAATTAGTTGAAAATGTGGCATTTCTAGATATAGTTAAATGCGTAATACATACTGATAGTTTTATCGTTAGTACAAAGATACCTACATATATAGAATCCGATTGCTAATATTTTTTCTTGCTAATGCAGTGTTGCTTGCTTGGAGTCAAAGTTTATATTTGTCCAATAGAAAATGATAAACGCCTTGTTAGACATTAAAATGATATTTCATTTCTTAATTGCGTGAAAACGAACGTAGGTATTATGCTGACCTTTTTATTATTTATTTTGCTGAATTGTCTGCTTGCTTTTGCATTTTCTCTTGTAGGTAACTCTTGCTTAGTCATTTTACCATTTGGTTTGCAAACGGCATAGTAATGACACGAGAATAACTGTGGTTGGTAAATAATTCGTTATGAGATTTTAAGTGATTGTAGGGATCTCTTATATATGTAAATTCATATGAGGAAGAGTTTCATAGTATTTTTTCATAAGTTTTCTTGTATTATTTCGTGGGTTAGAATCGTATGGTAGAATCGACATCTTGGTTGAATTTGAATATAAGATCTAATTAATAGTATATGTATATATATGTATGATCTTTGTTTGGTGTGATTTGGCAGCCATGAAGAAATCAAAGCGAATGGTGTGGGAAGTAACAATCAAAGCAGTAAAGAAAGTGAGCAGTTGAATAATTCGTTGAATAATGGTGGAGCCATCTCCTTAACACTTTCCAATGGTTCTGGGAGTGGAAATGGAACTATGGGATCTGGAAAATCTGGTGGATCACCTACAACAATGAATAAGCGACAGTCGAGACATTTATCCAAGTTAAATATGGGGGATGCCAAAGATGATATCCACGTGTGTATCCTCTGTCTCCGAGCCATCATGAATAATAAACATGGACTGAATATGGTGATTCAGAAACAAGAGTCAATTAATGCCATAGCGCTGAGTATGAAACACCGAAGTTTACGAACAAAAGCCCTCGTACTTGAGCTTCTTGCTGCCGTATGCTTAGTTCAGGGTGGTCACCATATTATACTCAAAGCCTTTGATAATTTTAAAGATGTAAGTTACTTGTGTATGTAGGCTAGTCGGAATAAATTTTAATTATGTACATTTGTTTCTATGTAATGAATATTGTTTCAAGAAATATTAATTCTTGCCGTGTGAGTGTCGAATTGTGGATCGAACATTCGTAGTGTAGAATCGTGTTTTGGCATAAATTAATGCGTAATTATAATTTTGGTATTTTTGACAGGTTTGCGCAGAGAAACGCCGTTTTGAAACTCTCGTCGATCATTTTATGCATTATGAATTTTTCCATGTGGAGTTTATGGTGGCTTGTATGCAATTTATTAATATTGTCGTTCATTCCGTGGATGATATGAATGAACGCGTTTATTTACAATATGAATTCTCGCAACTTGGTGTCGATCAGTATTTGGATAAATTAAAGAATACACCTTCGGAGGAACTACGGGTTAGTTCATATACGTCTTTTAAACTTTGTATGTTTCGTCACAACGAGAAGTCATGCTATTAATAATTACATGTATTTTTTATTTATGAATGACAGCTCGTTTAGTAGGTATTGACTGTGTAATGTGGTATCAAAATGCATGGTTGTGCCGTACCAAATTGTTGTTTACAACAACACATTCAATGATTGAATATTGAATTCAATATTGAATTGATTCATGATTGATAGATTCAAATTGGAGCCTACCTGGACAATGTTTTTGACGTGGCTGCCCTTATGGAAGACTCGGAAACGAAAAGTGCTGCACTGGAGCGCGTTTCAGAACTTGAAGAGGAACTGTCGCAATTGAAGGAACTCTATGACAAATTTGAAATGGATAGTTTGGCACGAATGGTTGAGCTTGAGACCAGACTCAACGAATTCGCCGATGAGCGCGACTTTCTCCTTAGCAAACAAAAGGAAATTGATGAGGAAGTACATACCCTGAGAAAAGCTGTCACTCAGAAGGAAGAAGAGAAAAAGTCTATGCTGGAAAAATTCTCTCAGGGTGGGGGAGGAATGGGTGGTGTTGGTTCCGGTACCGGTAACGGTACTGGTTTCGGTGGCGGTAGCGGTAGCGGTGGTGCCAGCGATTCACTCTCAAATTCGAAAGAGCCAGATTCCACATCCAGTTTACCTGTGAAAGCACCCCCAGCCCCACCACCTCCTCCACCACCTGGCCCTGGTCTGCTGGGCGTTGGACCTCCACCACCTCCTCCTCCAAGCTTCCCTGGTGTGGGAGGACCACCACCACCACCTATGATGGGTGGAGCTGGTGGCAAATCACAAATGACCATCAAACGAGCTCTCCAACCCAAATGCAAACTGCCGACATTAAATTGGACCGTTTTGAAACCGAGGGAAGTGAAGGGGACGGTATTTAATCAGTTGGATGATTCCAAATACTATGGTGTTATCGATTTCGATCAGTTTGAAAGACTTTTCAAAATTGGAAATGCTGGTGGGAACGCAAATCGTAATTCTGATGAAGCCGATGGTGAGGGCGGTTTAGTGGGATATCCTAGCAAGAGATTTAAGAAACCTGAGGCTGTATCTCTTCTCGAACATACGAGATTAAGAAATATTGGTCAGTTAAATAAAATGCCTAGCAATTATAATTCTTTCACCCATTGGTTGTTGCTTGTTGCTGCAATAATGGAATTAAATATTTCATTTCATTTGTACTTAGTAATTGTAGTATGATTTTTATTTGTTGTAGCAATTTCAAGGCGCAAATTAGACCTTCCAATTGAAACTGTGGTAAAAGCTATCAATGCTTTGGATTTGACAGTGTTGAAATACGAACAAGTTGAAGTTTTACAACGGATGGTTCCTAACGAGCAGGAGGTAAGATCTATATAATCAGTAATTAGTATATTTAATGTTTATTAAATGTTATATGCGGATGCAAGAAGTGTATGCTTGTCTAACTGCTTTTGCTTTGATTTTTAACTTTTTAGTCGAAATTGTACAAGCAGTACATCATTGACCGACGAAATCCTGACTTACTCACCGACGAAGACAAGTTTCTACTTCAGTTGTCGAAAGTTGAAAGAATTACTACAAAATTAGCTGTTATGGCTTATATTGCTAACTTTTTGGATAGTGCCAATTGTATTCAACCTCAAATTCATTCAGTAATTATGTCATCTCGATCTGTGAGAACAAGTGAAAAGTTTCATCAACTTTTGGAGCTTATACTTGCTTTCGGTAATTATATGAATGGGGCGAAAAGAGGTCCAGCGTATGGCTTCAAAATTCAGGTTTGTCAGATTTTCAAAATAATACTACTATAAGAGAGATAAATATCATATATTAATTACAGATAATATCTGAAAAGTAAGTGTTTCTAATAAAACAACGTAAAAATTGCGTATTCGTCATTTTCTTGTTTTCTAAAAATATTTTAGAGCCTTGAATGTCTAACGGACACAAAATCCTTAGACCGAAGACAATGCCTCATGCACTACGTTGTTGGATACTATCAACACCCGATTTCCAAAGATACAAGGATTTATGAACGATATTCAGTTTGTAGAAAAAGCAAGTCAAGTTTCGCTTGAAAATATTTTATCAGATCTGCACGATTTAGAGAAAGGGATGGAACTAACTAAGAAGGAATCAGATTTTTTGAAACAGAAAAATGAAACTAACCCTGTAAGGAATTGCTTGATATAATTACATACCTACAAATCTCTTCATTAGATAACTGAAGTTATAACGAATTTGATGTTGCTGTTGTAGCTCTAAGGAGTGGTGAACATCAAAATCTTGTGCTATGTAGCTTTTTCATGTTTGTTCAATGGTTTTGCAAAATTAATTTCAGGTGATGAAAGATTTTCTTGCCAGTTCTGAAGAGCGTCTGAATAAAATCAAAGGAGAATGTAAAACGGCAGTGAACGAATTCGGCGATTGTGTTGAATTCTATGGAGAAGAACGAAAGCAAACAGATACCAGCGCCTTTTTCTCATCTATTTTGAAATTTACTCGGGCCTACAAACAGGCCGAGCTGGAGAACGAGCAGAAGAAACGTTTGTCCATGAAAAGTCAGTCACCCCCGGAGACAGCCAAAGGTGCTGGGAAGAAGCAAGTTCAGGTTGGTTTCACATTATTTATTATAAAATTAGTTATTTCATATTTTATTGATACTTTTCGTTGTTGTTTTGCTCTGCAATCCATTAAAGCTGTATTGAAAATAAGAATAATTCAAATATGTATACCAACAAGATCTTTGATGAAACCGTGATGCCGTGATTCAATTTTGAATAAAATTTTCAGGATGCTGTTATTAATGAACTGAAAAAGCGTCAAGTGAATGTAGAAAGCAACAAGAAATTACAGGAAGTGTACCATGGAGCTCTAGAAGATATTCTTTCAGATCTGAAAAATGAACCTTATAGACGTGCAGATGCTCTTCGTCGAAGTCAGCGAAGGAAAGTTGATGCTACGAGACTTTCAAGAAATTTTGAAGACTTGGATGTGTAATGAAACTGTATGTATATAGTAGGATTAAAATAGAATAAAGGTATAAATGTATATGAAAAAGTTAAGATACCATTTTTTGAATTTTTGATTTCAATTATGAAAAGTATGATTAATTACGTATATTAGTCCTCAACAATAATTACCAATCAAGCACAGTCTGAAAACTCTTACAGATAGGTGTAATTATTTAAAACAATGATTTTCGCATTGTTGCTATGTAACTGTTGTAAAATACTTGTATTGAACGTACAATATTTGTTTTGTGTGTATTAGATATGCTTAACTCACTTTACTGTTTGTTAAGTACAAGAAAAAGCATTAAGTATAAGAACAGATTGTGTGACTGTACTCGGTGTTTAGATTACGTCAATTAGTTCTTAAAATATTTCCGTGTTTAAAACAATCGGTACGATTGAAATAATGTTACGTTAGTGATATTTTGTCAGAATCCTATTTTTGTTTTATGTGTTAGTGTTGTCTGGAACTTATGTTCTCGTTATTGTCGTTGGTAATTTTTGTTTCTGAGATAAGTTTCTGTTATAATGATCTATATTAATTTACAGTGTCTGATTGCCACAATTCACTTATTCTACTTTGGTGAAATTCTAACTTTCCAAGTTTTTAGCAGTCAATCCATTAAAAGAGGTTTTCCTTGTATTTAAAATTTACTGCTCCTCTTGCTGTTGTTAAACAACTGACATTTTTCTACGTTATAATGTAATTGCAAATATTATACATATACATATAATAGTCAATAGCAAGCGCATAATTGCATTATGTACCTTTCCAGAATTTACTAACTACAAACACAAATATATTTACAAAATTGTTCAATGCAAGAAGCAAAAATGCTATAATCATAGGTAATTACAATTAATTTAAAAAGACAGCAATACTAAAACAAAAGAAAATAATTATAGTTAGCATATTATGGCTGGCTATACTTATAAATATTATATTAAATATATTGGCAATAAAAACAGAGCTATACGCACACCGCCTTTTGCAATTAATTTGAATTAATAGTAATGGTACTTACATATAATTATCATTAGTAATCAATGTGAATATTAACTTGCCTTATCAAGTCACAAGCGAAACGCAAGCCTTTGAAATGTGTATACCACATCAGCATACAAGAGATTTACGAAGTGTGAAATATTTGAGAAATGTAAATTTAGCATAAAATGTAATTACATCTTAAAATGTATTTGATATATATGTAGTACAGAATTATAATTGCAGGAAAAAATAGTGTGTATTATTCGATTTGAGTACGCACAAAATAGCTTTAAAATTTAATAATGTATAATTCGGTAGTTTAATATGCAACTTGAGATGATGTAAAAATATGATAAATTAACTGAATTGAACCCATCATTTTTCTGGATGGTCATATCTTCATAATCTTATCTGAATGTTGTTTTGATGTAGCAAATACTTTGCTAAGGTAATTAGTTTTACTTTTTTGCCATTTATTTAGGTATATAACTTCTTTGGGTACAAACATACGTCGATGATAAA
>JAAXYX010005081.1:0-11384 GCA_036851915.1 Ptenothrix huangshanensis | reverse complement strand
ACAAAATTAACTCTTGTTTCGTAGCTTAAAGTTCACAAAATTTACTCTTGTTTCTTAGCTTCAAGTGCACAAGCTAACACGTTGTCTGTCCATGCCCGTGTTTCACGGGCGATTGATTTTTTGTATTTCATAAGTCGCCTTGACTGCTGCAACACAGCGTTCTGAGCTCACAGAAGCTGTACAGAAAGACCCACATTATTATAATTATAGTCTCAGGGATCAAGGGTCGAATTTCTTCTAGATCATAATTTGCTTGACGCGTAGGGCGATTTTGGGTGAGTTGGTATTATGCGAATTGGACTTATACTTTGAGAGAAACTTTGGTGTTTTTTCAGGGATAATTGTAAAATAATAGAATACAATCCTTGTACTTCAAAGCTCCATTGTGGGTAGCGTAAATAGAAGAGTGTAAACAATGAGCAATGCCACAGATCGCAGATATTATGAAAAAAACAAGTTACTGTTTCACTGTGTATCCCAGCTAGCATTGGGAATTGGGACTTCCTCGTGATATTGTAAGGATGGGTATATGCAAGGGATATCATTAGATCCCGATGATATCTTTGAATCTTTCCTTGGTTGTCTAACGGATAACGAAGGGATTATCTTTTGTCCGGGTGTTACTTATCCCCTTAACATCCCCCATGCGGTAGTCCCATGGACATAAATGGGGATGATATTTCCATGATAATTTGCTTAAGAGGAAACATTTGGATGTTATGGGGATATGATTTGGATTCTTATATAATATGCTTAAGGTACTGAAAGGATGCTAAATAATGTGCATAAAATCCTATGTAGGTACCTAGTTAAAAGTGGTTGCCGGCTAACTGCCACCCCCACAACTGCCAATCCAACAACTGCCACTTGGGACTACTGCCACCCCACAACCGCCGCGCGTGGACAACTGCCACATGTGGACAAGTGCCACTTTCGAATGCTAAGCTACTAAGCTCTATGCTAAGTTTACTGCTAAGATCTATACTAAGTCACATGCATAAAACTTAGCAAGGAACTTGGCATCTAACCTAACCTAATCTAACCCAATGGAACTTAGCATGGAACTTAGCATTGCAACTTAGCATTGCAACTTAGCATTGCAACTTAGCATGGAACTTAGCATTGGAACTTAGCATGGAACTTAGCATTGGAACTTAGCATGGAAATTAGAATGAAACTTAGCATGGAACTTAGCATTGGAAGTTAGCATTGGAATTAGCATGGAACCTAGCATGGAACTTAGCATTGGAATTAGCATGGAACCTAACATGGAACTTAGCATGGGAATTTGCATGGAACCTAGCATGGAACTTAGCATTGGGGGGCAGTTGTCCTCGATGGCAGTATATCAAATGGCAGTTGTCTGATTTTTTTGGGTGGCAGTATTCCGAGTGGCAGTTGTGCTTTTGGTAGTTGTGGGGGTGGCAGTTAGCCGGACACGTTAAAAGTGGACCTTTATTTATATTCCAAAATTCAAAGTAAATGTTACCCCTCTAACCTTTGAGTGGTTTAAGTTTTAAGTGCTTTCATTACGGTCTTATGAGTCCGTTCTCCTTTTTCTATAGTTGCTTCTAGTGTCTTGTATTCGTAATGATCATGTTAGGCAAGGGTCACCACGGTTAATTTTATTCCCACTGTGGGGTACGCATACGCTGGATAGCTTTCCGGCTTCCGGCACGTGTTATGTATGTATATAAAATTGTGGGTTGGGATTATTGGGCATTGGACCGGACGTAATGTTTCTTCATTCTCTCGTTGAATTAAAATAAATAACAGTGAAGTTAATTTTTGGCTTTATATGGTAGAGAACAGAAGTAAGCTTGAAAACGCTTTGAATTCCAGAGTGTCACCAATTGATTGTCCTTAATTTCAATTTACATCAGTAATTGCAGTTGCATGTGAGGAGCAACAAGTGGTGGCTGAGAGTGAGAGCGAAAGAGAAAAATCAAAATGTCCGCTCCCCACTGCCACTGCCTTTTACTAAAAAATATTAAATATTCTATCGAAACTGAAAATAAAAGTCAGTTTAATCGCTGTTAACTTTATCTTGGACTTCATTCGTTCTGGCAGGTCCAGTTCAAGAGTCCAATAAAGAGTGCAGTAAAAGTAGAAGTGAGAAATTTTCTCACTTCGTATATATTACTAGCGGGGCACCCACATCGTTTCACTATCTCAATTTCACCGTTTCACATCAAATTTCCATAGCAAATTGATAGTGAGAAAATGTGAAAAAAGCGCACCCAACACCAGATTCAAGTACTGCGAGATTGCATTCAAGAAAAAAACTATGAAAAATTTTGATCTATGATTTTCTTTGAGTTGTTTCAAATTTTAAAAAATTCTTTTCATGGTGTTGAGAAATAATTTCACAACCTGAAATAACTATGGCAATTTGATGTGAAACGGTGAATCTGAGAATGTGGAACGATGTGGGTACCCCGCTACGGCTGCTGTGCATTACTGTTGATGCCCAGAGTTTGAATTTTCTTGTTTCGTTAAATTCCACGGAATAGTTAAGTGTTACATTGTGATGTTAAATTATTATTGAAACAATGATTTGAATTGTAGTGCAGCGGTTACATTAGTAACAATAATCATTACCTGAAACCTAATAGCAAGGTGACTCTTTATATCCCTGATCAAGGTGGCTAGACAAGAGGGTAATAAGGTGAGTCCATCCGCGGGAAAAATATCAGAGTATAGAAGAAAAAAATGAAAAGGCAACTTCCAAATATACTAGGTCAATATATATTTTGTATTTCTCAACTTAGAAAAGTTAAAATCAACAAAGTTTTGTAAATTAATTCAGAAAAATCTGTCAACTTTATTGATTACTTTTATTGAAAAAACCGCACAGATAAATTGCATTAACTTTGTTTGCGTTTATGTCGATTAAAAGGTAGTATTTAAAGGCAAATGATTGGTTTTGTATTTTGTAAATTCTGATTGTTTGAAATCAATAAAATTGCCTTCTTATTTTTTTCCTATACTCTGATATTTTTCCCTCGGATGGACTCACCTTATTACCCTCTTGTCTCGCCACCTTGATCTCTGATCGTTTCCCCTGGATATCTAGACACACTCATCTCAAAGATATCCCTTCTTGGAAATCCCTTTTACATCAATTGGGGATAAAATAATAGAGGCTGTACGGATGTTTGGGGATATCCCTGAAATAAAGTCTGCCAGCTGGGATGCTTGCACTGGCACGAATGGTATAGTCAGGTACATTCTGTTGCTGCTAGATAGAAATAAATAAGGATAACTAATTACAAGTTATAAATAATTATTGCATTGCCTTGTGTCTTGTGGTCCTACCTTACTCTAGCAAGTGCATGGCTCCTAACCTTTTGTTTTCCCGTAGGGATTGGAAAGGAATCGGTGGACCTAAGGAGGCTTTCCGAGACAATGACTCACCATTACCTTAAAGTCAACCCATGGTACTCGGAAGAACCCGAAGCAGATTTTAAATTGGGAGAGATTGTTGCTGCACCTTTTTATGGAAAAATGTAATGTTATCCTTTAGTAATTTTTAATTAATTCATGGGTATACAAATTCAACTGAGCAGTTCAGCATTGGTATGTACCTATAGCAAATCGTTCACTTATATGCGTATAAAATTACTGACTACTTCCACAGGTACCGAGCAAGAATAATTCAGTTTCATGAAGATGATCTTGTCGAGGTTGAGTACGTAGATTATGGAGATAGAAGTACATTTAAGATTTATTTAGTTCGAGTTCTACTCCCTGAATTCTTGCGTACCAAATTTCAAGCACTGGCAGGTTCACTGAATTTATCGTACGTGTATACTCTTTCTGTTCATCAATTAGCAGATGTCCTTAGGGGAAAGAAATCCATGAACCATAGAAAGTTTTTTGCTGAGGATAAAACTGTAATGTTTCTCTCATGTTCTTCAGGTGCCCAGACACAAAATGGACAGATGAAGCAATATTCAAATTCTGTGATTTATGTCACTGTGCGCAGTGGAAGTCATTGACGGCACAATTTAAGGGTCTTATCACAGGTGAAGATGCTGGTGATGGGATTGAAATATCAGAGAGGATCTGGTTACAGCTCACGGATTCTGTAAGAACATATTGCATATTCCACTTTTACTCGGTTATTTTTACTATTCAAAATTAAATCTATATAATACACACATGTAAAAGTAGTTTTAATTAACATTGCTCTGATAATTTGTAGGATTTAAATATTGGAGAGAAATTGATAGAAGAGGGGTTAGCAAAAAGGAAATCTATTGAGAACGCAGATGTTTCCCAAGGTGCCTAATGTTGATCTTATGTTTGATAGATATCATTTTAATTCACCGTTTAAATGCTAGCCTGTGTCTGTGTCCGTTTTTTACGTTACAGGAGATCGATATCGAACTTGTGTATAGTTGTGTATGCTTTCGAAATTATTTTGTTATGATGCTTGCTTATTGTTCCTTTACAAGTTGCTGTCGTAATCGTAAGTTTCTGCCCTGTACCTTGTATTGTCCCATTCTGTAATACCATTGGCTACTTGTGGTTATGAATTTATGCAAGAAGCCAGCCCATATCTTTGTTCTTGTGGTAGGTTCTTGCCAGGGATTTTAAGTAGCGTACATAGTGTAACATTAACTTACAGTTATTGTCACCTATTTCAAAGATTTGTTAGAATAAAGAATGTTGTTGCAAGTTACTTGATGGCTCTTTGCGGATTTGCTCAAAGAATCCATTAATCGACGCGGATGATTGATGATGACATTTAGAAGCATAGAATCATGTAAATAATACAACAACTCAGCAGGCAGTAATTTGAGTAGTGGCGTAAGCAGGATTTTTTTCTAGTAGGTCTACTAAATAAACTGGATCTATTCAGCGTAAATTTCAAAAAACTGCATGTGTTTTTGTATAAAATATGAATTAAATGCGTCTGTTTTTGTGCTAATTTTAAAAAATGCATGCTTTTGAATAAACTAATAAAATGCTTTTATTGTGCATTTCAAAAAATCACACCTGTTTTTCTATAAATTTTGAAACAACTATGTTTTTTTATGTAAAAAAAACTATCTTAGATAGTATAAGCTTCATTTCTTAGATAGGTCTAGGCCTACCTGACCTACCCCTGGTTTAGCCACTGGATTTGAGTGTTTAAAAGACAGCAGTAATTGATCTTACTCTGTTTCAGGTTCAGGTTCATAGTTTTCATGTTATCGGATAAACTTAAACGAACAGGCTCAACTTGTACCATTTACCATTCTGTTGAAACAAATGGACAGAAGAATTTTTTATGAATGGAAATCGTATTAGTTCTATTTTTAATACCATAACAAACACAAGCGGCGCCTCGAGCCATCCACGTGCGTACCGAATGATAAATCAAATTTCATCGGAATTGTTGAATCACCGCTAGTTAATTTCAATCAGCGTTAATTATGTAGTATGAGTATGATGTATGTGCTAACATTAGCTAATTGTGTTCTGTTACGGTATGTATTCTTTATTTCATCTGTAGACCGTAGACATCCTCAGTGTATATACATAATATTAAAATATATTGCTACATTTCAAATTCTACACTTGTGGTATTGGATGTAGCCACATGCATGTTTTTCAAGCTTATTGCTGTGTCAATCTAAAGATATGTACCTAGGTACCTAATTATATTAAGTAATCTGGCAAAAGGGGCGGAGTCCACTTTTTGGGTAAAATGAGATTATTAGTGAAATCGAATTAGAAGAGGTAGAGGTAGATTCAGCTAAATATTAATGGTTGCAACTCATTGTCACTAGTTTTTAAAAATTCATCAAAAAGGCAATCGTCATTATAAATGGAGTAAAGTCCATCGACAGTTTTTTGGCTCTCCTGTAAAATTACCTCCAATTGACTTACTATGGAGGTGTGGTTATTGAGTTAACCCACGGATCCGGGAAATGGTCATACATAGCTGTTGTATTCTGATAGCAATCTCAAAAAATAATATAATTCGGGTACCTTTTGAAGCTACGGGTCACAATGGCAGGTCAAAGTTAAGAAAAACGACGAAAAACACATTTTTCGATTTCGTAAGTGGCATTCGGAATTTTGCGATTAAGAATCCAAAATTTATGCAATCTATATTTTTGAATTTTGCAATTTATGCAATCTAAATTTTTAAATTTTGCAATTTATGCAATCTGAATTTTTGAATTTGCAATTTATGCAATGTCTGGCTACAATTATGCATTTTATGCAATTTAATATATAAAAACTTGAAAACAATTTTATGATTGCTTACTTTATTTCTCTGATGATGTTCAATGGAGTTACTGTTTTTGCACGTTTCAACATTGCATTGTGAAAAGTAGTAATTATTTACTAAACAAAACTATTTGCTGCAAAACTTTTACTTTTTTCAATGACATATTTTTACAAGTTTTTGGTACTTAAAGAATTATGCATTTTATGTGACCATGTAGCTCTATTATGCAAGAATTATGCATTTTCGCGTCTGATTTTTTATTTTTTATGCGTTTTATGCAATTTGAATTTTCAGTTTTTGCCTTTTTGCAATAGTTTGGTGGTCAAACGGTGAAAAACAATGCAACCAGTATTCTGCTATGTTGTTTTGCGTTTTATGCATTTTATGCATTCCGGTTGCCTTTAGGCATTAAAAAGTTATTTTTCGGCTGTTTACAGCTATAAATGTTGTTAGTAGATGTTTTTAATGTTTCTGAGGGGATTAGAATTGATTTTGGGAAAATGTGAAAAATGCATATTAAATTCCATTTAAAGTATTGACCTTTGGCCTGGCGCTGTGACCCGTAACCTCAAAAGGAAACCGAGTTATATTTTATTTTGGTTTTTGTGGTCACTAGTAGAAGTCGATTTACTTATCCGCACAACTGGACCGTCAAATGAAACGCAAACAACTGACTGCTCTTCGCTCTTTTGTCTCCGTGTGCTACTAACAATTTTATGTTTAATAATAAACCAAGAAGTGCATTTAATCGTATAAATTACTCTAGGAGAGTGATGTCGGAAGTCGTATCCCAAAAAAACTACTTCTTGTAATGCAATCGTTTTGCTGACATTAAAACTAATGTATATATTACAGTTAAAACTCCCCAATATGTACACAACAACTACATCTCAAAAAGTAATTCTCCAGAAAATCAACTTTTTATTTTAACAGAGGTTATTCTATTCCTAACAAAGCCAGGATCGTCTATTGTTGACACCCGTAATAAACAGTGGACAATGTATCTTGCATCTTTAAACTTTAATGTCAGTTGACCCCATGTTAAGGTATGCATAAATCTGACCCTAGAAGTGGAGACATTTTCAAAATACAGTAGAACCATCTAAAATCAACGGATTTGAGATGATTCTTGGAGTTTTGGTCTCAAACATTCTCCGAAAATGTGGTATTCAATTCAAATAAAAAAATATTCATTGGAATCCGACGCAAACTGTAGATTTTGTAGAGATGTATGTGCACTTCACTTTTTTGGACCGTCGTATTTACCCCCGTGCCAATACGAACGTAATGGTTTTTGATAAATTGCGCAAGATGGAAAAAACTGGCATACTTTCATACATCGGAATATTAAAGCTACTTACAGAAAGCCTACAGCTGTAATTCACGTATGTAGGCTGAAATCAGCGTGTTTGTCGTTTAAAGTCATGTTTTTTAATTAAAATTGTTTAAAAATTCTACTTTCAACAATTGTGAAGCGATTGATATGAAAGTTTGCAAGAATGTGCACAACACGGTCACCTTTACGAAAAAAATATGGGTGTCCAGTTTTCAGAATAATGGAAATTAACCCAATAAGTTCCTGAATGGCCAAGCGTGGCAATGAAAAAATTCGACTGTGGAAAGTAAGCGGATATGTGACACCGCAGACAGTGAACAAACCTTCGGCCTACGTCTGCATCCAACATCGTGTAGCAGGTCATAAATGGTGTTATTTTTTATTTTTTACATTATTCAGGAACTAAATGCAAATCAGTGTTAGTAATCGCTGAAGAGTTACTTAACAATAAAGCTCCATGGCGGAAACCAGTCAACAGCTTATAACATTATGCCTTCCTCCTTTGAATATGTTAGTCGTGTGGTAATAATAAATTACCTTTTGTTCCTTCCGATTACGTTGATATTTAATGTGCTGATTTGTGAAAAAAGCAGTAAGGTAGTACATACACGAAATAACTATACTCAAATCAATGATGTTGTAAGTTAGCCATTACACTTAAAGACACAAACTTAATGCTTCATACCGTTTTCATAAGCATCAAATCCCATATTCCTCACCGTATAGGTATATAATAACGATCAGGACAACGACTGTAGCGGATCAAGTAAAGTAAAAATTGTATTGTTTCAAAGCAACTCCACATAACTTGGTCTATGATTTTTTCTGTTAATTTCTTATATTTATGTGAATGAAGGAAACAGACGTTTTTTTTGCACTGTAGCCTGCGGGTTAACGTGGCATTGCACTTTGCGTTTGTGTGTAAGCCTTGATCATGATTTCCTACTATATGACTTGTTTTTTCTGTGTTGAGCTTGAATACAAATGAAAGCCAACTATTGTACATCGCATATGCGATCGCTTACTTACTTACTGACACACATGCAAGTGAGCATGCATTGGGGGGAAATTGCATGAAAGACTCACGTCAGGCGGTCAAACTTTAGACACACATAAAAGATCGTACGATGAGGAGAAGAGGGAATGAGAAAGTTTGTAGATGAACAGATGAGATGAGAATTTAAGAATTGTGTGAAAACAGGTTATACCTATTAATTTACAGCGTAGTATTTTTGATGCTCAATAGTGTGTCAGCATAGCAGGACCAAACCAACATCACCTGACAGTTGTTCAAAATTCTCAAAGCTTTCCTGAGCCTCTTGAAGGAAAAATCAAGAATTAGCTACACTTGACAAGTATATTCCATTTTAAAAAAGTTACTACTGCTCGATAATTATATCAGTCAGTCCAGAAATTAAGTAAACAGTGTGGTGTGCGAATGTGTGCGGGCAGTGCAGTGTACAGCTAACGGATCTCATAACTGGATTTTTAGCTTATTGAAAAAATCGAGTTATATATTAAGAAGGTGTAATCGGGGGAGGGAAGAAACTTAATCCAAATCAGGAAGAAAATTAACGGACCATGGGATCCGATGAAAAACTTTTGTTTAAGATGCTGCGTCTCGCAATTTTAACAGTTGCGTTGATTCTGTGCGAGTTACTTGTTCCATTCGGACTTTTTCTCCTTCCGCTATTCTTCCTCAATTTCACGGTGAGGTACGTGCGGAAGTACTGGAGTTCGGATTATGGCAAAGTGTTAACGGGAATGTCGTCACTTGCTGCATCGGACGATGTATACGATAAGCCTTTGTACACAGTCCTTCTCTACTACTTTGTCGATGGCCACATCGACATCAACGAGCACCGTCAGTTGTTCCAGTCCAAAGTGATTGACGCCAGGGATCCGGATGATGGGGAATTGTGCTATCCAGAGTTGCAAATGTATCTATCGACGTTGTGTGGATTCTCGATCTGGAAGAAGGACAAGTGCTTCCATATCAACAACCACATTAAGTTGTACGATAACCAAATGTTTAACTTGAAAAAAGGGGACAAGCTGGACGAGAATGCTCTCATGACGGCCACCAACGAAATTTTGATCAAGCCCTTCGAGGTGAAGAAAAGTCCTTGGGAAATAATGATTTTCCATGGAGCCCAGACCAAATTGTGTACAGCCAAGTCTCAGTCTTTGGTCGTGTTTCGCTACCACCATGCACTCTCGGATGGTTACTCCATCACTAAGTTGATGTCGAATGTGACGACAGGTGATTACTTCCAGAGTCCACTCATCTATAAGAAAAGGCCGTTGTGGAAAAGGATTTTGGAAATCATTGCCTTTCCTTTCACGGGTATGTTTGTCATCGTGGCCTACCTTCACAACTACATTGACAACAACTCGTGGGGTTACAAGGTTAATTTCAAAGGTGACAAAATTCGGGATATGGTTTACTTCTGCAGTGATGCTATTCCCATAAGTAAGATCAAAGCCATTAAGAACAAGCTAGGCGCCAGCTTCAATGGCATCGTGCTCACGGCCATATCCGGGGGAATCCGCAAACATTTTATTCAGCATGAGAAGAAAGTGCCTGATCATATGCACGTGGGCTTGTCCTTCCCGGTTCCAGGGCATCCCGCTCAGAAACTCACCAATCACTGGCAAGTTTCCTCTTGTTTATCCCTTCAGTTGTATTTTGCTAGTTGGTTAGTTGCTTTCAAACTGCCATTGTAGTTGTAAAGTAAATGTAGTCAATAATTACGATTTGCACCTTAAAAGTGTAATAACTAGTAATTTTAAATTGATTTTGAAACAGGACTGCAGCTTTCATCAAACTTCCACTCGGCATGTCAAGTGCTCACAAGCAACTGGAATTTATTCAAAGTCAGTTTAAGAATTTCGAGACACTTCTCCTAGCAAAGATGCCTTTTGTAGGGGCAATCTATGGAGGATCCCTCTTCAAGGACCTCATTAGTTACATTCTGAAAAATCTGCTGAAAGGAAGCACGTGCTCAATGAGCATCTTTCCGGGTCCTGAAAATCTCCAGTTTTTGACCGGCGAGAAAATTACTTCGGGTGGATTTCTTCTTGGACCTTTAGCCAACCAAGGTGGGCTACTTTAATACACGCAGAAACCATTTATTATTACACGTTGTAATGTATAATTAATTGACAGAAATGTAACTGAATTTGATTCCAGGTGTCTCAATAACCGTGGTGAGTTACAACGGTGGTCTCCGCGTTTTCTTCGGAATTGAGAGGAGTCTAATGCCACCGCTACAAGCGAAGCAAGTTGTAGGCCATATTGTCAATGAATTTAGCAATTTGTCCTACACATGAAACCAAACTAGTTGCCAACCTTTTGTCTGACTCATTCGATGTATGACATGAAAGTGTTGAAAAAACAAATGGGACAGTTAATTTTTAATGTTCTAATTTCCATTCAAAGTACCTGTAATTAAAAAGTAAAAGTAAGTAGTAAGTGTCCCTCAGTTGTCTCCAGTGAAAAACTCCCAGAAGACATTCAGTACACGCCGTATACCGAGTACCGTGATCCTGATCGTGATACATTCCGATGTGAATAATATGATGATAGTGTCATTGTTGTTGTCATGTTGTAGAGCCAACTCTTAATATGCATAGTTCAGAAATAATAGCTAATTAAAATTTGTATATCTTTGTCATTTGTTTCCATTGTGTATTGAAATCCTGAAACGGCAAGGTTAACAAACAGGACATAGGTGTATGTACAGGGTGATTCATAAGTCTTCGTACACAGTATTTTTGCTATAACAGGAGTAACAGTTGATCAATTGTAACAAAATT
>JAAXYX010005080.1:0-11384 GCA_036851915.1 Ptenothrix huangshanensis | reverse complement strand
GGTCCCTTTTAAATATCTCGATTCGAATTGATTTGTACCAACGAGTCTCTTAACTGATCTCAACGAGTCACATATACCTATATTGTTTGATAGAGAATTTTTCAAAGTTTTGGTCGATATAAATCTTTCTTCCCTTTGGTTGACATAATAGGTTTCAAAAAATCCTGAAAGAATCCTCCCCTACTTGAAGGTGTCTATAGTTTATATGATCACGGCTAAAACTATTAAAACACCTTTTAGTAATTTCGACAGAAGCGCGTGCCAACAGCAGGTAGGTAGATCCACCTATCTAGTTGATTAACTGAAGCTATGAATTAATAGAACACTGAAATTCAATGCGGAATAAGAGGAGACCAAAGAAAACACAATTTATGAATTGCTCCTTTATTTAATGTATAATATAATATATTTAACTATGTTTAATGATTATAGACGAGCCAAAAAATTAACCGAATGCTAGTGATGCTCATGCTTGATTTAGTCGAAGCCAAAATCGAACTAAAAAGTAATTCAGAAAATATGCACATAATTACAACAGCTATTCACATTATCTATAGAGTACAGCACATTACCAACTGTAAACATAAATGTTAATAATAATAATTATTATTATAATCAGTGTGATAATGTTAACTTCCATGTCTTTTCTACTTTTCTAAAATAATAATTAGTATACACTTAAAGTAGATGCAATAATTATATAATAATTATAATAATTTAGTACTCATAATTTTTGTTGATCATAGCAATAAACAAATCAATAATTAGTTATTACACATAAATGACGTAATACTTGATTAGCAATGAGAATAATAATAATAATAAGTCGGTCATCTGTTAGAACTTATTGCATACAACAAGCGTAGTTTTAGTTATTCCGTCTGTTTAACAGATTGCTGATATATCGCTATTTTCAATTTCGAATGAATTCGAAACCATTCAGACTCGCTGACTCCCGTAGGGAAATAGTTGATGAGTGAATAAACATCAACACCATTGCAAGAAACAGGCTTTTAGCTTTTAGGTATCAAAATTAAATTAATTAAACATGTATTCCTTTTCTGATTCTGACACTGTACTTTCTAAGGTTACATTTTTTTTACTATACACTGCAAAATAGAAATAGAAAGATTTTGTATAATTTTGTAATATGTTTACTGCCTAAACCGGGACACAAAGTCTCTACGTATGTACTGAATCCGTATGCATTATGACTTATAAGTCTTGATGTTTTTGGTAAGAGGTTCTTTTCAAACACAAATTGCATCGATGACGTGATAAGTAAACAGAGGAGGAATTACATCAATTGTGGTCAATCCTCTGATGACACTGCACAGGCGATGCAATATAATTAGCAGCTAATACATGCCATTTGAATTGCACCTTCGTTTCGTAATCAGTAAATACCTAGCCACAATGTGTAAACACGGCTAACCGTCTACTTTTTAATACCTACTTACCAATGGTGTTTACAGGAATAATAGGCGTCAATAGGTACGTTTTCTTCAGCCAAAAAAGAACTTTTGATTTGATTATGACACGTTCTAAAATACTTGGTACTATAGGTATTGGTACTTACATATCCATAATTACATACTTTTACTTAATATAATTAGTACGTGTAATTACACATGTAATAGAATTGTTACCGACGATAGAAAAACATTACCGAATTCATTCGACACGCGTTGTAAGCCACTACCACGATTACGATAATAAATAAATATATCAATATTAGTTATTACTTACCGATTACCAATAGCTTGTTACGACTATAATTATCGTTTTTCCTAATTCTAGTAGGTAATTATTATTATTTTGACGCGGTGGTTTTGATTAGACACCAGCTCTTTTTATATAGAATAAATTCAGTGAAAAATCTTCCTAATTATTTTAGTTTTTCTTAACTATGTACATGCGACATTCCAAAATGCATAACTACCTATAACTAAGATAATTACGTAATTATAATTACACCATAATTAGATAGATACTTGTTGCTCTATAGCTACTTACAACTGGTACTAATTCTATTCTTAATCAACTTACAATTATGCTCTCGTTATTATTTATCCTATAGCTAGTTGAGGATTCAAGTTACACCTATATGTAAAATATGTTTCAAAATTTTGACATGTTTAAAAGTACAATGTAGTGGATAGGATTCTGTAATTGTATTTACACTTATCATAAACTAGAATACAACAATGAAACTTGATAGAACAGATAGATGACTTATGGGCTAATTTATTGGAATATACAGACACATTATCAAATTATAATTGCAAACATGTTTCTGTAACACTACAATATCTTAGTATGCAAATGTGTTATCTATGTAAGAATTACTTTAGTGTTATGTATGTATGTATGTACCATTTATGGTGGAACTATCCATCGGCTACGTATGTACTTCGGGCGGAAATTATATCGCACTCTTTACAATATTATACGTACGATCTACTATAATTACATGACAAATGATAAAAAATTAAATTGATGTACAAGAGTTTTACGACAAAAATGTAAACAGCATAGTGATTTAATTATAATTATTTACTTTGGTGTAACACTCAAAATTAGTTTCCAGCAATTAAAGCACATTAATTTTCTTCATCCAGGTTAATATAATGGTAATTACAGGTGAAAACAAATAACGTTGGTACGTAATTAACAGCATGTACCTAATTACTTGTATATGTATCGTACTATCCGACTAGCCTTACGTTATCTAACTTCTTAACTTCCATACCCTCCCGACAATACTCAATTTACTACGTGGTAGGTGAATGAACTAAATAATTACACTTCGCAGTTGACGATAACAGCAGTGTTTATCCTCAATCTTTGAAATATAGCCTACCCCTACAAAAATTACGCCAAAATGATGAACAAAAAACCATAACCTAAAGGAAAGAGAATATAATAGAGTAAATTCAAAAGTATTCAAAACTGATTGACCAAAAAAATAATGACAATTTTTCCAATGTTGCAAACAGTTTGATTTGGTAATTCCGAAAATTATAATTCAACTTTGCATGCCATACATGGGTTCAAGATGTGGTCGTGTACATGCAAGATGCGATAAAAACATTTAGGGGAACTTACTCAACTATATTCCTCATAAACTATGCTTTCCTAAAGCAATATTCATTTTAAAGGCTGAGTTCGCCAATGGTGGCCAACGGATGGATATGAAAAAATACACAGAATTTATTCAAAGGTCTTAAGAGAAATCTAACTATAGATAGAAACGTAACAACTAAAATTGCGTGTAAAATACAGTAATTATTCAATATAAAATGTCCACAGCATATGCGTGGAATTCGTAAAATTCGGGAATACGAAATGGTTCCCATTCAAACTGAAGCAGCATGGAAAATATTTGGAAAACAGAACTCACAATAATAAATCCAGTTTTTGTCTGTAGGGCAGAAGGTATTTGACTTGATTAATACACGGAACCTTTCTTATGCAACATATCAAGTATTACTTAGAGTTAAAGTGTTAACTTATCAAGCGACAATTGGAATAATACATTTTATATAGTATAGAAACTGCAATGATTTTATCTATCATTAAGTTAGCGTTTTTCAAAAATCATTCATTTCTGCGATTACGAAAGTTAAAATTTTTTACCAATACAATATTTAGATAGTAATCTACCATAGTTGAGATGAAATCAAACCATAATTTGTATTTGAATTCCGCACCGACATTTCGTATTTTGTTTCATTCTATAGCAGTTAAAAGTTAGCGTTGCCTGTGTAAAAATGGAGTTCCAACACTAAAAAGACTACAGGTGATAACAGTCCAAATCCCACAAGTGAATAACACTCATCACGCTATCTGTATTCTGGTCAAGACTAATTTTTCTTAAGGTTAACGAAAGAATTAAACAGTTCCGTTATTTCCAGAAAGTTCTGATATATACATTAAAAATTAAAGTTTCATGTCGTAGCACAAATTAACGTGGTAAATGTTTCATTCAATATCAAACGTAATTGAAAAACTATTCTCAATTCAAGAACGGATTTTCGGTTTTAACAGGTGACCACGGATTATTCTGAGCCACTGAAGGTTGTAAACTGGGCTGTTGATTTTGCCCTGGACCAACTCCTTGGATCTGAAGTTGTTGTTGTTTCTCTCGAATCTCATTGATAGAAGGTTTGGTCACAGCATTTTGGACATGGAACGGATTAACCGTTTGACTCGACACTCCGGTTGTCAGAAGACTTGGGCCCGTGGGAGCGAAAGGATTTTGAACCTGTGGTGCTGATGAACTTCCGTTTGACAAACTCAACCCCGCACTCAAGCCTCCGTTTAGTCCTCCATTCAATCCTCCACCCAATCCTCCCAATACAGGAGATGATGCTTGACGATTAGTCGTGGACGGTAGTAAATTATCCAAATTGACTAAGGAACTATTTTCCCCTAGAAATCCTACTGGAGTCTTTTTGGTTGCTGACTGACCGAATGCCGGCGATACACTAGTATTATTAGTTGGCTGAAGAAGGGTAGAACTTAAATGTTCCATATTGAAAACCGATGATTCTGACATTGGACCTTGTCGTTTTGATATAGTATCAAATTCATCCTCCTCTAAACCTCCAATCGCTCCCCCAGCAAATGTTGGTGTGGTTGTTGAAGGCCGATTGGGAGACCACGGATCAGGCTTTGTCAAAGGGGGAGTTGTTGAAGTTAACCAAGGATCTGCAACAAGCATACATACCATAAAACCTTTAATTATTTTTCAAATTTTCTGCTGATCGCCTCTCGCCACATATTCTAATTTTTTCGAATAACAACGATCGCAAATAAATAAAACTAGCGCTCCAAGAAAGGTTAACGAAACTAAACGCCAAATAAACCCAACAAAAATGACGTGGAGGAACTGCGTCACACTGAATGCATTTGCCTTCACTTTGAACTTCCAAGAAAACGTCATTTATATTATGCTAATCTAAAATGTGTAAAACTTATGTAGGTACAAGCAAAATTATACCTAACTGTAACGTTGCAGATAATGCTTAAAATATGTACTTTTGTTCTGAATTTTTAGTGAATACAGAAAAATTGCATAGATAATACGAATATAAGCGATAATATACCATCCTTAAATACTTGTGATAATGATACAAAGTACGTGTAAAACATTTCTGAAATAATTCATCAAATGATTCCTTGGCTGAATCGACAAATCAATAAATTAATTAAAACTTATTAGTTCATTTAATATAAAAGTACCATTGGAAACAACAGAAGCAGTATTAGGTGCCGAATGACCAGTTACAACGTTTCCTCCCGAAATCCATGGATCTTGGGGCGAAGTAACCGTGCTACTAGAACCACTCCATGGATCACTCTTAGTTACGTGTTGAACAGGAGCCCAAGGATCAGCTGGGCCATTTCCTCCAGGGGCTGAAGGCAGTGGCAATGCTGCAGCCCCACCCAATTCGACATCCAGCAAATCCAACAATGCACTAACGTTTTCTTTTTTAACTGTTGGAGGCGGTGTCGGTGTCCTGCAAAAATAAATGTTTTTAGTAAAATACTACTCTGCTGAACGAAAACACAGTATGTACAACAAAATATTGTATACTAACTAACCGGAATTCTTGCTCGCTCTGGCTCAAAGCCATTTGTAACCGAAGGTCATCTGATCTTCTTCGTTTTTCTTCCTGTTCAGCCTCTTCTTTGGACATTGCTAGGGCTAACTGAAGCTGAAGCTCTTCTTCTCCTACAGTCTGAGGTCTAGCGTTTTCTAATTCGGAACCAGATCGATGCCTTGTGTAACTTCCTGCAGCTCCACCTTGTCCATTTGAACTGATTTCGCCACTTCCAAAATGATTCGCAGTAAATACAGGACTGGTAGGCGTAGTATCATTTGAGTCAGATGAACCGAAACCAGAAACAGTTTGAGCGAACCTAATAAAATAATAAATGCGCGTTAGCGAAATCCCCCATCGAATTTCCTCCTTATAATAATATATCCGAACTGCTTAGAGCAAACTACAACACCAGTAAATACGTTAAGCCTCAAGTTACAAGGTAACTGATCCTAAATCAGGAATAAAATGAAATCGATACTTTTGTTATCATTCGACGCAATAGTTTTAGCACAACGTGCTGCCAAAAACAAAACTTTTGCCAAACAAGAGATTAAACTTAAATTCCGTAGCTTGATTTACAATGCCACAATGGGCATAAGACAAATCACATAAACATAATATAACATAAAATAAATCAAATACAATCATCAATATGAAACTGCTTTTACCTTTCTCTAGCTTTCAAAGCCCGAGCTCTCTCATTTCTCAGTCTTTCCTCTGAGCTAAGGAGGGTCACTAGTTGTTTGGCTTTTTCTCTTACATTTAAACCTTGGTCTTTATTGTCTTCAAAATACTGGAAATCTTTCAGAGTTTGAATGGCGAAAATATTTTCTTTACATTGCTGAGCCACCTACAGAACCAAACAAATTACATAGTTAAGCATACAAATAATAATAATACACCGAACAATCCACAGCACTAAGTACCCCGTACCGGCGCACTCATAACCCCTGGGGTAGTAGAGTAAAAAACGAAAAAAAAATTGCCAAAAACCTGGGGTAGTATTCGAGTAGGGGGTTTTATTTGCATAGCACACAAATAAATTACGAAAATAAAAAAATACAAAATTTTTCACAAAATTAAGCTAATTCTTCAAAAATTGGTCATTTTTTGAACAGTTTAATGCTGTTTTGGCCACCAAATGTCTGGACACTGGTAGTTTCTTAGCTCTCTGCTCCAAAAACCACGCATATAACTTCTGTTCCTGGCTTACTAATTATTCATTCCGTGTATTTAACAGTACAAATTAAAAATAGATTATCAGGCAAAAAATGTATCTTTATTTGGGTATGGGATTATAGAGTAAAGATGTCACAAAAGTTGGGGGGTAGGGTAGTATTCGGAGGAGGGCTATGAGTGCGCCGGTACGGTAAATACATATGCTAAAACCAATGTGGTCGACTCCAGAAGGAAACCTCCAGACTGATGAGACAATTATTCTCCCTACAATTTGGAGGTTAGGTTTATATTGGTCACATAGAATGTTTCATTATACAGTAAAAATACCCAGTAATAATAAGAACGTAGAACAACCCTTCCGTTCATAAACTGTGATCAAAAATTAAACAAATCGGAGGCTGACACAGTTACTGAAGTAATATAAATTATCGGTACCTAATTCACAATGAGACAGTAAATTACAACTACACAGGTATAACTTTGAATTAACCTAACAAGTCATCATATTAATTTGAATTCAACTTGACACATTGCTTTCTTACTCGTTCAGAACCGGTTTTGATGAGATACTCAATCAGAACTAAAGACTTGTAAACGTGTCGCCAGTTCTTGCCGTGATCATTCAGACGCTTCCACAACATTTCCATTATTTGAGCAAAGGCCTCAATATTGTAGGTCAAGTCGGCAATTTCCGACATAAGAGTGCTAGGAGGGCCCCATGGATCATTACTTGTGGCCTCCCGAACCTTTTTCTGCAATCAAATTAATGAGGCATTATATCATTACAGTGAACTGCGAATTGAAATAACTTCAATATTGATATTGGTTCTTGATAGCAGTGGACGAGTCCAATGTATTTATAACTGTAATTAAATAAAGCAAGCAGTACATAAGGCTGTAGTTAAAAATAATTATTTTACCTGAGGCTCTGTGTAGTTATGGGCAATATTTTTAATATTCCGCCGAAGTCCTGCCACGCTTACTTGCATCTTGACTTATTTTCTGCTACAACGTAGGTATTTCAAGAACAAAAGATACCAAAACGTGTGCTATTTCCTGTCACAGTTACGCTGTGGTTATTTCAAACTTCTTGAAGCTCGTTACGCTTTTAGATTTCCGCTTCGAAACACTGTAATAAACAAAGAAGAATAAATGTTGAATCCCCTCGTGACACTTGAGTCAAGATTTAAATGACAGAACTTAAACTAACAGCACTTATAACTCAAGTATTCGTAAGTTTGGAAGTATAAAATCGAACACGATTTTATGAGTTTTTAGTCACACCTTCAGTTCCTCAATCAAATCGTATAGTGTTCTTTGCTATTTCCATCGCCCTACTTTATTTTCTTCGAAAACCTTTTAATCTACTTCTATTCTAATCAACTATGTTAAGTAATCCGTTTAATTCAAAATCACAGTTTTCCAGGAACAATTTTCAGGTACCAACAACCCAACCTGACAGTACGATAGACGGATTGACCAGAATGCTGACGCTGACTAAGAATACAAAAAGCCTAAATAGTGTTCATTACAAAAATCAGTGAATCGAAATGAATGACCAATATCGTTGACAGGGCTGTTTCAGTTTCCTCGTGAGAGATATATGTGAACAGTTAAATAATACCCAAATATAATTCCCCCTTCCATCGTTACGCTGTATTATTCTGCATTTACTTCTAGTCGGGAGTGCTCGCGGTTTTATTATTAAATTGGTTCCTATATCGTAATGCTCTAGTTCTTTCCTTAAAGCTACAAAGCACGTGGTATTGACATGAAACTTTATTACTAATCAGCTATCCTCGGTTGGGCTTCATGTGTACTTTACAGCTTCACCTTCGTGCACTAAAGTAGGTAAATTAATTTCCTTCTTTCTTTAGAACACACACACACAAACTTATACACATTCTATCCTCTGCCTATTGTCGTCAATAGGTATTTTTTCGCGTTACTGACTTTCCTCCGCAATTTCCAATTCCACTAATGCACCCAACTGACAGCACATCCACATACGTACGTACCTTCTTGCAGGATGAGAAAATCACATACAATTAGTCACAGGCAGGTAATGGCTATGGTAATATACTATCCAAGTCAGGCATTATCAAAGCGGCTCTTGTAAACAACTTCAACCTAAACCTACACTCACATCACTTCACTTACGTTTAGGCAAAACACACAGTAAGAAAACCTTTTCTATCTTAAGGAATGAAAGAAGGACGGACGACAAAAGCCAATAAAGAAAACGAAGGTCTGTGTAACCTACAAACATTCGTACTCTACGATTCTTCCAATATAATACTAATACTAGATAGTGTACAGAATAGCACGTACTATTTTTAAAATACAGACTCTAACTACACCCAGGTTTTCGAAGGTAACTTTCATCCCGTCTAAATTCAGTTTAAACTCTTTCATATTTATTGCTTTACAATTACCTCTGTCGTTGTCGTTGGAGGTTTAGCATTAACATGCATCTAGGTGGTTATAGCTTGAGCGTCGTAACAATTCTCTGTTTGAGAGTTACTTACGAGCTCACACTCTCAGGATACTCTAAGCATCACCACCACACAACAATACGTACGTACCTATACAGATAGGTACCTAGGTACCTACCCAAAAATAAAAACCCAAAGCAAAGTACAGATCGAGCGAAAAAGAGTGCAACTCCACGTAGCACGAATCCCATGAAATGGGATCCTCAATTTGCTTATTGCAGGTTGCTATTCTGCTTAAAATATTTACTCGAGAATATTCACCATATCTCCAAACTCTATGACTTGCATCACTCACTACTCTTACTACCACTACAGACAGCCCATATGTAGAAGATTGGTACACAAATCCAAGAGGTGTAGTGGCTTATGTAGGTATACGAACAAGCTCTACCACCAGCAAATACACCTTAAGGAAGGTTAATACTCGTCTTTGAGGCAGGTGCACAAAATTCGTGCGTACAGTCACTCATCATCATTCTATCATCATCTCACAATGCGCTGGGTAATGACTATATGGCTACGAGATTACGACGAGGACTGTCTACTGCTGCACTGGAGAGGGAAGGTAGGTAAGGGAATGCAAACTAAGGGAAGGCAAGGTGAGACAAGGCAGACATACAAAAGCTCTACTTAAATGAGATCAAGAGAAAACTCAGTGGCACGTGAAAGGTCCAAACTCGGTCAAAAGAGTTCACCTTTGAAACGTATGATGTTGTTAAATTATTATCTCGACTTGAGTCCTCACAGTCATTTCAAATCACAATTCCATAATGCAGAGTTTACATCCACTCCCAAAGTTTATCATCCTTATTACAGAATCAAAGAACTGTCACGGTAGAAGACGGTACACTGCATTATTCATTAAAGCATCACGATTAACTTCCATCCTTTATTTCCACATCTCCATACTTTATTTCAAAAGAAGTATTTCTTAATTTCCAACTGCGATTCAACTAGTAGACTACAAGCATTTTATTAGCTCTTGCTTTTGATGCCACTCTGCACTTATTCGGTTTCAGACGGAAGCAATTAAATTACTTACTGTGCTATCTAAATCTTGCTAATTGCACTAAAGAATAATATGGAAATAACCTTCGAATCTAATGGAAGAAGTCGAAGAAGAATAAATAAGGCTTCTTTACATAACTTTCTGACTATCACGCTCTTCCACGTTCCATACCACATGACAATGCGAAATCATGGGGAAGTACAAATATGGCTTCGCTACAACCCGAGTCGTTTCCAGCGAAGCGTACTCCGGCCTGTAACTACTATATAGGTACACTCAACGTAGCCTACCGCCACAATTTATCTAGTAAAAACTTTCTTCCGTTGACACAGTTCGGAAGGTAACCTTAACAAAGCACACAACATAAAAGCGACCACTTATGACTGGGAATTCATGAGCGAGTATTCGCAATGCAAAATTCCTAAAATCCGACCAAACAGAGCTTTGATCATGACGTTAAAACAAAAACTAATAATCATAAGCTGGTTACATGTGATACTCACCGGCATCATCCACAATTAAACATCTAGATCCTCAGTACGAGTGTAACGGAAATCTAATTTAAATTCGGGAATTAGGAAAATTCATCTATATATCTGTGTAGTCTGTGTATGAACACAATAAAAAAACTAGATTAGGTACGTATAAGGTAAGTACGTCGAAACTTCATAGGACTTTCGTGACAAGTCTCGTCGTAAATAATTAATATGCAGTTAATACATATCGTAAACTACACAATTAATCCTAATAATTGGAAACTATTGGGCGTGAATGCATACACAAAGATCAGTAATTGTTAGTAAAGCTTAGAAGTAAAATACGTATTTATAGAATTGCCTTCAACTGACTATTACTTGGTTTCTGTGTATATGGAATCATAACGGAACAAACGCTTTTCTATAGGCTTTGTATTTACGTAAATATCATTTTCGAATCACCGCAGATATTAATCACTCAGGTTTTTTTAACTGACCATTTATTTTTATTTCTCTTGTTTGATTTGTTATTTACATTTTACATCACAGGCTATAATTTAAGAAATTCTAGCATTTTTAAAACATGGATTTTCTTTTGCTTTGTGAATATATT
>JAAXYX010005079.1:0-11387 GCA_036851915.1 Ptenothrix huangshanensis | reverse complement strand
CTTATTAGCCCGAATGGAGTAGAAATCACAAGTGCCGAAAGTTTGGTACAATTGAGTTACGGTACCAGGTGGAACGTCTAGCGTAACGGTGATTGTAGTTTCCTCATGCCATACCTCTCCAGAAGATTGGGTCCAGTTGTATCCAGTATTCATACTATAACCTAAATTAGCATCGAAATTCCCAGGCAAATTGGTCAGAGCTCCTGGAATCGTGAAGCCAAGATTGGCGTAGAGCTCGTGTAAAATAAAGTTAGACTCGGACATCATGTTCCAGTGTGATGTTCCAACTTTCCTTTGGTAAGTGCATGTGGTTGGGCTTGTGGCTTCTAGATTATCACATTCTATTATCAAATCCCATTTGTCAATAGGTTTGCAATTAATCGATGGGTCCGGAACGGTACAGCATAAGACTTGAAGGTTGTTGAGCGACGTATCATCACCTGAAACAAGTATTTACATACAAGATAAGTAATACTTCTAGTTGCTTCTGAAAGAGATACAACTTTATTACACTAAAATAAAAAATACTACTACTTTTTTCAAATAGAAGAATGAAGTAGTAAATAACTATGTAATTCTATATGAAGGGTAATCTGGCAAAAGGATCTAATAAGTCCATAAAGGACAATTTTAAAGAAGAATAAAAAAAACCGTCGATGGGCTTCACTCCTTCTATTGAAAACACTGTCTTTTTGATGAATTAAAAATAGTTTAATGAGTTTCAACTGTTAATATTTCGGCTGAAGCTACCTATACTTTATATGGTTTGATTTCTATTAATCTCATGTTGCTCACAAATGGACGTAGTCCCTTTTACCAGATTACTCTTCATATAATTAACTAGCGCTAGCACTGGTTCTGGTCGTGAAACACAATCCTAATTGCTTTATGTATAATACGTATATGAGAAACTTTTGAGAAGTACAAAATGTTGTGTTTGCAATCACTGCTGAAATGCTTTTATGCTAATTGACATTTTAAAGATTCAAAAATTGTAATATAAAATTGAAAAATTACACCTTACATACATATTTGTAACCTTTTAAAAAGGGTAAAATAACATATTTACAACATTTCAACAAATCACAGTAATTTACTGCATTTTAAAGCTGAAAATATGTTCTAGTATAAAATTACACTACATGTCTCACTCATAGCAATACTCATAATATGTGTATGGACATATATATCTATACACATATATAGATGTGTATATACATATTTCTACGCGCTCTTTGACTCTTTGAAGATTGAACATTATTCACTCAATAGATCGTATTTACATGTTCAAAATAATTATTTGTATTTATAAATGTGACTTGGCTTACGAATGCATTAACTTAAAGAATTATTGTTCATACCGTTTGGTTTTTCGACCTGTGTCTTCAATCCGCAAATGGCTAATTTAGAGTCGCAAAGCTGAGGAGTGGTCCAGGATCCCCAAGCAACTCCATCCCCTTCCTTGTATTTTCCATCACAGTACAAACGCAGGTTACTCGCAGCCGTGTCATCATTGGCCCATCCAAGGTCTTTCTCTGACATTAACTGGAAACCTGTAGCAGCTCCATTACAAAAATACTGATTTCCATATTCCCCTTTCTCTCCTACTTTGCTGGTGATCACCACTGGAGTGCTTTCATTGCCTCCGACGGTGCCGCAGAAGAAGTTGATTCCGTTCAATCCACTATCATCCTTAAAGGGTCCTTGGTAATAGTGCGTCTTCAACTGCATGCCCACAACATACTGGTTTGGAGGGCAGTATTCCCACGAGCCCCAATCTCCCCAGTTGGTAACAATGGGCGACTGCATCGTCATATTCGTAACTATGGTTGGAACCTCCATTACTTCCACCACAGTTTTCACAGATGCAGCATTATTTGCAGCAACTAATGCTAGCAAACAAAGTGTGACAAGCTTTGAGAGTAAAAGCACCATTTTTGAGAGAGATGAAGCTTTCGATTACAAAACGTAATTAATTTTGGGCAGCTGTAAAGCAATAGAGAAAAGAATGTTAGTTTATTACTGCTCTTCGAACTCTGACTGCCTTACTTAAAATATAACTGGTAGTTAGGTAAAATTTAAATTCGGATTAATTAAGTAAACTAACTGCTGATAAATACTCTCATTCAAGTGATTACTTCCTAGATTTAGTGTTAATGCTCTGTTATCCAACGGATGTTGGTCGTAAAATTCCTGAACTTACCTTTGCTAACTCTTGACCTTTTTTCAAAAATCAAAAATAACACCAGTGATAACTGACAAAACTAGCATTAGAACATGCCAATTCAAATCAATTTTTACCACTACCAACTCAGCGTATTATAATTTACAATAAATAGTTCTTCGAACTAGGGATTAGGGCTACAGTCAACAGTTATCGGAATTCACTTGATAGGATGAGATTGACAAAATTATTTCCATGGTCCATCATAATGTCAATTACAATTACATTGTGCAAGCAGCAGCAACATCATAATCTCAATAACCTTTTTGCTTTGCAAGAAGTACACACTTGAGCATACATTAAATCATAATTATAATTATTACTCTATATTAAAATACGCCATCAACTGCTAAAACGATCGAGGTAGATTACTCTGATCCATAATTACTAGCTATGGAAATTAGCAAAATGAAAAATACTGCAAACGCTACTATTTATTACTTATTGACTTATTTTTAATACCTAATATTAGCCAATACCTTTTTTCAAGTATTTTGGATTGGTATTTTCAACTCTTATTGAAACTATCAAATGAACATGAACATATATGTATATACACAGCAGCTATAAATCATCGATAATCCGTGCTTTAGAAAATAAAGTTCTTGTAGATTAGAGATAATTAAAGCTACCTGCAATTTTGATGAGGATTCAAGGGTCGAATAATAAACTAAAATTCGGATGAAGCACCCTTGACTTGATATACCTCATGACGGATGATGTTATTGACTGCTGATTTAATCTAAACTGTAACTTGACATGTGATAATTTATAGAAATTAATCCTTAGATCAGTTACACCATTATCATCACGAGCGCAACCTCAACAACAGTATGTAATTCAGTGGGTGTGGGTACTCAATTATTACGTCTCAAAGCTAAAACATTTTTACATGAGATCCTAGCATTACCTTCACCATTATTATTTTTTGTATGATACGTAGGTATGTAATTACGTAGCAAATTATCTGTTTGTAGAATTGTTTCAAAATCGTGTTTGAAACCTGCATCAAAGTTTAATCAGTGTCAGTACCAGTGCACCAGTCCACAGGCAATTGTACTGAAATCAAACTCCTCCTGTCAGGCAGCGGAAATTCGTTGACAATGATTGACAAACAAGAGACCTGGTCAGACGTAAAAATATATGCGATCACTATGCAATAAATATTGTCAACCACAAGCCATTAGAAAACTTATAGGAGTAAAGGTAATTCGTTGCAATAAATATGGAACTTTATAAATTGCTTGTACTTGCAAGGGATTATTGTATCACAACAAAAGCAACAATGCAATGAAGTTCAGAATAATTTAGTCCCTCATTACATCTCTTTGTTGGCATTACTACAACTCCAACTACCTATACAACCAATTGTATGGGATCAATTTATATTGTCTATTTTAAAACGGATGTACACAAATATTTGCAGTCTCTGTAGTACACGTTTGTTCTTTGTCTTTAAAGTATTTTATAGATTCACTTACTTTTTAGGAGCATTTTTCAATGTGTTTTTCGAAGCTTATACTAGGCTCTCGGCTCTCCTGAGGTCAGAGTCGTCAGATTTTTTTTCAATAATGCGAATAAGTTGAATATGAAAGATCAAAACTTAGATAGCGATTAATAAAAGAGTTTAAAGGGAATAAAAGCAGAGCTAAACGCTATATTTGAAACAGATGCTCAAAACCATTTAATTTTGTCGGTAATTCGCGGAAAGAAATCAACTTGCAGTATATTGCTTACCAGTGAAACATTTTTCTCTATATTTTATATTTTTGCTCTGTCTAATTCGGATTCCATAATCACGAGTTACTCACAGAAGTTCGTCTGAGTTTTTACTAGAAAAGAATTCTATAAATTGGAATTCGGACCAATTTACAAAGTTTTTGAATTCGGTAGTATGAAATCATTGCAAGGAGAGTTTTGCTAAATTGAAATAACTCTACTTATCGTAAACGCAAACCAATCCCTTTAGTTAAATCAAGATGACGCCGGTAATAGTTTTACATATTCATACACATTCCCATTCGCGAGAGTGAAAAAACCTTACGTCTTGTAAGTATTCATTTTTCTAAATTTCAAATTTTTATTTAAAACGATTCATTTTTTACAGCATCAGTTATTTCTCGCCATCTGTATTCTGCTCATGGCGTTTCATTCTGCGAAGATTGTTACTGTTGAAGCATCCATTACACCAATTGTGAAAAATGTGCAATTGCGGGACGAACTTTCTCCTCGTTCTAATAAGGTGTTGGCTCCGCTAAAAGCTCCAGCAAAAGATGAAGATACCAGCGAAGAAAAGTAAGTTTAATTTTTTTTGTATTACATTCTGATTGTCTAAATATGCATTTCTTTATCTGTATCAGTACTTCTGCTCCAATTGGTCTAGTAGTGAGTAGTATTAAGTATCTTCCCTGCCTGGAAATATTGTCCTTATCTAATTATTTCTAACTTACATATCTGTATAGATTTAAATTATTTAAAATTTAAAACCTTGTAGCTTACATTAACTGTAAAGTGGTAACCTTGTAGGAAATCCGAGGAGGATGAAGAAGAGGATGACGAAATGATGATACCATCTGGACCTTCGTCGAAAGACGGAGGAAAAAGTGGCAAGAACAAGAAACCTTCTTCATCTGACGACGAAGATGACATCATGAAAGATCTGCTTAATCCGAATAAAACGAGTGGAACACCCAAGCCAACTGTTATCATGAATGGAAATGGAAAGAACAAGAAACCCATCGGGGCTGCCAAAACACCCGACGATGAATCTCGATCCGAGGACCTTAAAGAAGTTATGGATAGCGCAATGGCCAAAGCTACTTCTATTGCTACAAACATTGGTGATGCAAGTAAGTAATATTATAACAAGTTAAATTTGCTTGAAAGAGCTTGAATTAGGTGACATTATGATTAGGTGAATTATGATTACATTAGCAGTTCTAAAAACATTTTTTAGAGTAGTAGAATTTAAATTACTAAATGTAGAAATACGTTGAAACAAAACTAAAGGAAAGGTAACGAAAAGTAGCTATAATTAATTGTAAAATTAGACGTTTATCTGCGTAAGGCCAACGCGCCCAGATTTATAGTTAGTTATAAAGTTAAGTAAAAACGCCATATCATTACAGTAATTTATTATCAGTTAAAGCAGCACTGAACAGTGTAGCCACAGCCCTTAAAAATGCCACAGATGTCACTCAAAATTCAAAACCGACAGTTGTTTCTTCTTCAGCTTCTTGCCATCCACCCAGTGAGTTATTATGTGATTTTAATTATAATACAATTCATACAAATTATAATTACAAGAGAGTTGAGCCCCAATATTTGACTTTAATCATCCACTGATATTCTCCTCATATCCAGTAGTTTGTGGTCAACTTTAATTTTTTCGTGGAAAGGTTTCTCTTTCGTGACTATTATGCATACTCAAAAAACAAGATTCATGAAATATATTGTATATTTTGCTGATACACATGCATTACAATAATTTCCTTCTTGGTTTATTCCATTCCGCCTTACATGCACCCACATAACTTTATTTCTTTGACGAAAAATATTTCCAAAGTTTAAACTTTTAACAGGCAAAGGTGCAATTTCGACAACTCCACTCAACATGAAAAATCCTGCTGGTACATGTCCGTTTATGTTTTGTTCGGTAACTTTCCCTCGTGTGTATATATGTATGTGCATTGCATGGTTTAGACTTTAGATTCCAAAAATGCTATTTCGAACATAGCATTTCAAATAAAATAAAGTTAGACCAGTAGTTGACTATAGAACTATAGATCCTTATCTGTTGGGTGTGGCGCAATGCTTTTGCTTCCAAAAATTTTACGACATGACGGGAAGCGTTTATTGTTGATGTTGGCATGTTGCATGCTTGCCATAAAATCTGTTTTGTTTGGATGATGTCATCCTGTGCATGTTTGACGGGATGACTAAAATCACATTGATTATTGCTGGAACTTCCATGCAAAAGTTGTAGTGAGTGGGAGTGATAGGAACAGTATCACGTAAAATTGTCTTTTTATGGAACTAGAAAATTGTTCCGGTAACGATCAACCTTTGGAGACCACAATGGCATCCAGCAACAGAAATGGTCCAGTTCCCGCTACGACAACAACCAGACGACAAAGAAGACATAGCGAAGTTGCCAAGTGGCCACCTTTACTTCCTTATTCCTATGGCCCGCATGAGACTCATTTACTATTTGATGGTGATGATTCTTCCGATGCAGAAAGTAATAGTCAAGGTAGTAAGATTACTGGAAGTATGGAAAAGAGTACCAACGGGGCTGCTCAACATTCTGAAGGAGGAATAATCAGTCACGGGCAAGTTGGTTCTGAAGAAGAGTCAGGAAGTGAAGAGGCTTCACATCAATCGTCCTCATCTACATCTGAAATTGAAAATACTGAAACAGCCGAAATTGATGACAGTAGTAGCAGTGGCTCCAGTGGTGGTGGAGACGATCAAATCAATGTAACAAGTTCTCCCGACGACGATACCGAAGGTTATATGACTTAATGAATTTACGATTTTTTATTTAATGCAAATTAGTTTAGTTACTTAATTTAATTATTAATTTGCATCGCTGTCCCTATTAATGTAATTCAGCGGTAGGGATAACACAGTGGTACACATTAAAACATTTTTAAATAGAAGTCTCAAAATCATCTGTAGGGGAAAATGGATCAAGCATGTCAAAAACTGGGGGGATGGATAATGGTAACAAGAACGCTCCGAAAACTGGAAGTCCCACGACAAAAACAACTGCTCAGCGCAATACGACTGTAACCATCACCGGGTCCTCGGGAGTGACGGGAGATTCAATGGGTTCTAGTTCCATTTCTTCTTCCTCGTCATCGTCCTCGTCTGCATTTCCACCCTATCCGGTGATCAAAAAACCTGGAAAATGTCGGCCGTTGACAAAAGGACTTTCTTGTATTGCCCTAGCACCCGACGCATCCCAGTGTAGCACTGACAATGGTTGCCCAGGAACGAAGAAATGCTGCTACTATGGTTGTGCTCCTTACACTGGTGTTGGCATTTGCGAATTTCCGGTCATGTAATTGTTATTTTGACAAGGAAAAAATGCTAAAGCTACGACTCCTTTCAACTATTCGGAACGGTTACAAATCAGATCAAGTATTTGCACTGACGTGGGTGCAGGTACAAACGTAGTAAGTAGGTGAAACTAACACGTAAATTAGATAATAAACATGTGCTATGACCAAAACTTTTTCTGTGCTATAATAATTCGGTTTTACTCTTCCTTAATTTTTCTTTTATTACCTAATACCATCTGTAAAACGATTGTAAAAGTCCCGTATCGACCAAATGATTGGTATTAGCGTCACGTTTGTATGTAATAGGGTATTCCTGTATGTACTAAACTCTTGCATTCACGGTCTTCTTCTCTTCTGTACTGACAGTTTGTTTGTAATCCTTACTGGTGATTTTTCCATGAATCAGAGTGGGTTTTTTCTGTAGTAAAATTCGATTTCTATTTGCATGCAATAAACCTTGTGGGAAATATCCTGCCAACTTTTTTGCTAGTTACTTTTTAATTACAAGCACTTCGAATTTGGAATTAAATATTCGGAACATGAGCCAATCAAAATACAAACACCTTGTAGATGATGGCATTCAAATCAGAAATCACCGACTCAGAATGAAGCTTGCAGTAAAAATGCAAAGCCAAAAATAAAATTACATCTGAATTATGCCAAACAAAAAATAAACTCAACTTTTATTGTGATTGCCTCATCCATTCGATCAATATGCATAATAATAATAATAATGAATGCAGCAGTATCAATTTTACATTAATTTATTTTAATGTTCTATAATAGGAATAATTTACGAGAAAAAGTTATTACTTCAGAAGAACTATTATGACGGCTACACTATCAATTCACCCACAATTACAATTCAGGGTTCATTATTTTTTAATTATCTGACAAACTCACCAGTAAGACAATGCGTGGGCATATGACTACGAACCATTAGTCATTTAAGAATCCTCATAAATAGTAGGTTTTTTATTGAATTTAAGTCATTTTCGGTGGGTGTTGGGGTTCTTTCTGCTACTGAAGCATTGGAAGAGGATTAGAGGCTTTATTTTATCGTTTCAAAAGATTCAAAATATATAAGAAACCAGACAACAAAAACCCCTCGGAAAAAGTATTTAAAGTAAAACAATTCCATTGTCTTGCGTTCTCACTACGAATTAAAATAAACTGCCGAGGAATCAATAATCGATTACTTTCCTACATTTACCAGTTAACTTCCATCTAAACTGGTCCCAGCTTAACCGTCTTAAGAAGGAAAATTGAAACGTAAGTATTGTGCAATCGAGTGTAGTTCAGAAGTCGTTTTGTTTTTCATCTAATTTGAAAATCTGTTGGCTTTCACGTAAAAAATTCTGCAATTGGAAAACCTTTGATTAATTTTGATTGCAGATGGAAAAGTGTACCTCTAAAGTGTTGGTCACATTGACACTTTTGTCGGTTTTATTTACTGCATCAGTCAGCGGGAACGGGGGCTCCAAATGTCCAGGTACATCCTGCGCGGAAGGTGCACCAGGACAAGTTTGTAATCCTGTGTACGATGGTAATCAGTGTTGTCCAGTATGGCATTGTCGAGATCACAATGGCGTTGTCACAACACACTTTGGTACTTACTACAAAAATTAATTCTAGAGATTCTCCTAATTTCTTGTTAATTTTATGGCGATAATTCCTGTACATCAATAATAATTTGTGATTCATTTTTAGGAGTATCAAGTGGATCTGGAGGTTCAGTCGTGCAATCCGTGAGCAGTAGCTTCGGTGGAGCGCCACCAGGCCAAAATCTGATGAATAACCTTCAAAATATGTTTGCAAATATGTTTGGATAAAATTCAAATAAAACGTTGGTTGTACGTGCCAATCTTTGTAGTTTGTGCATATCGAACTCTATGTAATTCAACCTTTACTAATTACAAAGGTCATTACAAGAACGACTTGTGACGTAATCACAAAGCACTAACTCATCCTTTCAGCGTCAACACTAACATCAAATTCAACATCGATATCGTCAACTTTTTCCCTATTAAAATACCATTAACTTATTGGACTACGAACGTAGACTAGTTGTGAACCTTTTCTGATCTCGGGTCATAATTTAATAATTCTTTAATTCCTCAAAATTATTGATGTGACACGGCGGATGACGCAAGCCGATTCAGATCCTATCACATACAACACCCATTCTCGTGAAGAAAGTTGGAAGTGGGAGCACTTTATACCTTAATGGTAGAGTACAAGATTTGGACAGGTGTACAAACGAGCATGGTTCTGTTTTTTATAACTACCTACATACCTACCTAAATATAATCAGTGTACCTATATACCTTGTACTCTATTCCTCTATCTGTGCTATTCTAGTATTTACGACTCGTATAAAAAATAAAAACCGGATTCTAAATTTAATCGTGGCTCATTTACTCCCATATAAATTCACATAGAGACTTATATGTACATCTCTCATCTGGACATGGATTCGCCACCTACCTTTAGTCTCATTACTGACTGTAGATGTACTTGTAATTACATGGAACTGGAACTACAAACTGCAACTACAGCAAAGATGTTTGAAGGTGAAGGTTAAAGATTGAGCATTTTATATTTTCTGATTGCCTGTGTGTCGTCTTCTGAACCATATCTGTAATAAAGCTGCGTTTTGCCACATTTCTCTTATATAGTACGTAGTATGAAATCAGAAATACTCCTCAGATTTACAAACACGTTGAAAGACTCAGGACGTAATATCCTGAGGAAATTCACCATCAACGATAGATTAATGTATAGAGAGTCGGGTTAAATTACACTTTTATATTATATTGTAGGTACTAATATTGAGTTTGTCATTTACATTAATTCAAAATGTATTCACCCCAGTTCCGAAAGTTCAGCATATTTTGTGCCATTGTATTTTCCATTACCAATATTGAAACTGACTGCACACCGGTGCCCGTACCAGCAGCATTGGGGAATTCTTATTCAGCAAAATGTGCGGGTGTCTCGTGTATTCCGAACCCAGGAAATTGCCGGGCAAGTTATGGCGGTGGGGATGGTTGCTGCCCTGTGTGGGAGTGCACTAGTAAATCCGGTGGAACTTTTACGTCATACGGTGTGGAGAATTCTTAGACTTTTCAAACTTATAGTGTTATATAAAATGGTATCTTTTTCTATTAGTTTATTATATTGTGCTTTGACATTTTGTGTAGGAATGACACGATCCTCTGACGGATACGGTGGAACTGTCTCCCGCTCTTCGGCTTCCAGTAGCTTCTCAAGCAATGGCCACGGTGGTGGCGGTGGAAGTATTAGTAGTCGGATCGGTGGATCGTCTGGATCTAACTCGGGCTTCGCACCACCTCCGTCATTTCCAAATCCTCCGAATATATTTGCTTTGTTTAGTAGTGTCTTTCCAGGCTTTTTCAATTACTTCAATAATAACAACGGATTCTATTAAACAAATATTTTTAAATAAATAACGTTGTGTGTCGATCCTGTCTTGCTCGATTTATTATTTCTCATCATAGGTAAGCATAGTGAATGACCTAAACCTAATTAAAAAAAATAATAACAATATTCTTAAAAAAAACCATGAATTTTGGTGGAGTAATTTCTGCTTGTATAATTCTATACATACCTGTAATGCAACTACACCGTCGTGGTTAGTAACTACGGACGTCATGTAAAAGTCCTTATATACCGTAAAACTTCTAATTATGGCCCCAGCTACCATTGCAAATATTTACTTTCTCCCCTGTCATCGTCATGCTTAAGTATAGGGTTTGACCCTGCTAACCAAAGAGGCAAGCTATAATGAGGGGCTTTACGGTACTAATATTTGTGTTTGTATGAGATCGCTATCGGGAAAAAATGGTAGTCTGTATAGTGATATTTATATTTGTTGCTTGATATATCTATATTAGTTCGGAACGAAAAGAATCGATGACGTTAGGAAGAACATATTTCGTTTCGTAAAGTGATCCGCTGTCTGAATCGGATACGTTTCTCCGGTAAAACGTGTCTGTGGGTTCCATTTCCAAATTAAATTCTACCTCAGCCCGCGTTTTGGTGAACGAACGATAAGCTGAGCATGAAGTTGCACA
>JAAXYX010005078.1:0-11388 GCA_036851915.1 Ptenothrix huangshanensis | reverse complement strand
TCGTTGATAGTGGGTCCGAGGACTAATTGACTAATTAGATTACTGCAATTCAAGTTGTTTTTATATTTCCCCAAAATTCATTTGAGTTCGTTCATTGAATAATAAAGATTCCAATTAATTAAAATGATTTTCTAGCGCATATTTGCATAGTTGGTGAAGAAAGCAGGCCTCTAAAGATAGCCGGGGAGAAGAGACAATAGGTCCCCACCCTACCACGCTCTTCGCATTCTCTTCGCTTTTTATCTTCGCATTTTGCACTATTTCCCATAGAAACGGGTTGGAGAATGTTTGCGAATCTCAAATCCGTTTGTTTGGAAAATAGTGCAAAATGCGAAGATAAAAAGCGAAGAGAATGCGAAGAGCGTAGTAGGGTGGAGACCTAATATTTACAATGATAGCCTGGGCTCTCTTTGGAAGTTTTACGGTAGTTCAAATCAGGGAGTGAATATCCTTACTTTTGATAAAAGAACTCGAAGGTTTTACAATTAATCCTCCAGTTCAGTATTAAATTTCCGATTCCGAACCTGATGTTGATGCAGAGAAAAAGACGCATATTTTTGAACCCTTATATCAAGGTTAAATGTAAACTTAAAAAGGTCTATTCGTAGGAGCGAGAGGAGCAATAATTTAATTCTTCGATAACTCTTGAAAGAGGTTCGGAATTCCTGCTTCAGTCCTAAAAAATGTTGCTTGCAACTAGTAGTCGGCATGAGCTGGGCCGGCCCATAATTTATGGGCTGGGCAAAGGGTGCTGGCCCAGCCCATTATTTTTTGGCCCAGCCCAGCCCATTGGCCCATGGGCCGACAATAGTTATGAAAAATGCGTATAAAATCTTATAAGAGCATAGTTTTGTTGAGTATTTCGTATTTCTATGCGTATTAAATGCACAGGAGTGTTTTTGGAAGCCATTTTTTACATGTGGAGTAAAAAATTTATTACAAATTGTAATTTTAGGTCTGACTTTTCACTTTGTCTCGGTAAATGGGCCAAATGGGCTGGGCTGGGCCGGGCCTAGAAAACGGCCCAGCCCATATGGGCCGGGCGGTAAAGTTGGCCCAGCCCAGCCCATGCCGACCACTACAGTTGCAACAGAAGTTATACGCGGAAGTCATAGAATTTATCATCCTGTTTATTATCCTGGGGCTTCGAAAATACCCAAACAGTTATGCTGGTTTGAGTTTGCTGTACCATATTTTTCCCTATTTGTGTCTAGTCAAAATTTTGGCGCTGTCGTTCCCTTATTGCGTTCAAGTAGGTTTGAATTTGCTCTGCCCTACCCGGCCCTACTTTCTACTGGTCAGTGTATTAGCCCTATCGTTCCCCTAGCGCGTTAATGCAGGTTCGAAGTTTGCCCTGCCCTACTCAGCCCTATTTTCTCTTTGTCAAAATGTTGACTCTATCGTTCCGCTATCGCGTATACCCTTTGCGTATACCCTCCATTTGCCCTGCCCTACCCTGATTGCTGCTAGTAAAAGTTTTGTCCAGTATCGTTCCCCTATCGTGTTAGCACTCTAGAGATGCACAAACGAATCGCCTAGCCTATATTTGCCTAAGCCTATTCAATTTTTGGTATGCCTACCTGCGCCTACATATATCCAATGGAAAAAATCTTCCGCCTACCTATAATGCCTATTTTGGTGATAAAATCAGCCTGCCTACAAGGCTTTTAAAAATCTTTGCCTGCCTACAAATAGGGCCTACAAAATAGTGGAAAAAAATAAAGCAGCATGTAGAAGACATTGTTTACTTTATTTTACGTATCAGTGGACTATTCCTATAGTGTTTATGCAACTGAAGCATAGCATTCACATAATAGTAATTGAGGAATTGAAAACGAATTATTGTTTCTACAAGAAATGTTAACAATCGCACTTATATTTATCAAGGAGCAAATTGTTTAAGTATTAGAATCTCGCTCTTTTTGAAACTTTTGGTAATTGTTGAAATATTTAAGCTAGCCCTTCTTACTTCTTGCTCTACAAAGTGCTCCAGCTTCTGAAAACTTCCGCTTTACTCCACTTAAATTGGTCTTTTCCCGGCAACGTTAACAAAATGTAAGGCTACATATAGGAAAAACACCCTATTACATACGAAGTGCCGCAGAGTAAATATTATGATTTTTTCTTGTTTAGATTTTGCAATATTTCGTCGTCATTTATTTTACTCAATGATTTTCTTTGCATTAGATTTTCAGTGGTGAGGTTTTAAAAATCTAAAGTTAGCAGGTAACAATTATCCTATGTACTGCCTATATGGTTTTCGATTTGCCAAGTAGGCTTTTTTAACCTAGTAGGCATTCGGATAAAATTAGTCACCTACAAAAGCCTAGCCTATATTTCGAAATTTTTTGCCAGCCTGCTTATATTTGCCCATTTTATAGGCATATAATGTAGGTAGGCGTGCATGTCTGGTCCGATTTCAAACCAAAGCACATATTTGGAAAGCTCAGAAAACTACGCTTGTACAAATTCTACCATTACGAAATTCGAAATTTTGACAAAGCACATATTCCAAAATTTGAATTTCGTAATGGTAGAATTTGTACCAGCGTAGTTTTTTATGTGCTTTCCAAATATGTGCTTTGTTTTGAACTCGGACCACAACTGCGTGGGCAAAAGTCTAAAAACGGCATCCTACAGGTTAAAATTCTTAAGTTGTTAAAAAATTCGAAAATTCGAATTTCGTAATGGTAGAAATTTCAACAGCATAGTTTTTTATGATTTTTCCAAATATGTGCTTTGTTTTGAACTTGGACCACAACTGCGTGGGCAAAAGTCTAAAAACTGCATCCTACAGGTTAAAATTCCGAAGTTGTTAAAAAATTCGAAAATTCGAATTTCGTAATGGTAGAATTTGTACCAGCATAGTTTTTTATGAGCTTTCCAAATATGTGCTTTGGTTTGAAATCGGACCACAACTGCGTGGGCAAAAGTCTAAAAGCTGAAGTTTGATACTGTAGGATAGGTCTGTAGGATAACTCTATAAATGCTGTAGGATACAAAACTGTAGGACAAGTCCATGCTCATTCTGTGTTCAAATCACATTTGGTTCCTCACACTTTCGTAGTGAATTGGTTAATTTGTTAATTTTTCATCCAAAATGAAAGTGCATTTTTAAAATTCTAAAACACATTGTACACCGCATAATTAAGCTAGTAAATAAATGCTTTACTATACACTTTGAGTATCATTAAGAATTAAATTGCAGCGTAATATCTGATACGTTGTAATTTTAACTGCAAAACTCTCATTAAAAATCAAACCAAAGATGATTGTAACGATTTAAAAAGTATGCAAGCGATGCTACCGGCCGTTTAAAAATGGAAAAATGTCCACATAGAATAGTTTAGTTCATTAAAAGTGGAATTTTCCGTGACGCCGTTTTTAAAAAGTTTAAACTCGATAAAAGTACTCAAAGATCATTGCGGGTGTAAGATTTTTTAAAAAGAGGAAATAATTCCAATTGTGTGCAACTAAAATACTTCCCAATACCTTACAGATTAATACAGACCGCGTGACCGTAAAATTTTGAAGGCTTAATAAATTGATAATCCATTGGACAAAAAATAAAAAAATAATTTTTAAATCGTCTCGGGACACCTTTTAGGAGGGAGTGGAAAAGGCTAATTCAACATTCATTGCGATTTCTTCCCAGAAAGTTAAATATTTCGCCCGAGAATGATTTTCCAATAATTTAATGACATTTTTTCTTTTACTTACCAAAATTCCGATGCTTTTCTTGGAATTTTAAGAATTCTCCACAATACCCGTATAGAAGAAAATTGATAAACGTAAATCGTTTACTAAACGATATTTTTACATTACGCATACTATTAAACCTACATTATTTTAAAAACCCTGAATTTTGTAGTCGTAATGCACACGCCATCAATGCATCAGGGTTCCATCGAACAATTAAAGCTGTCTGTTATCACCTCATTAAATAACAATGATTTGTATACGTATATGGAGGGGGGGGGTATTCAGGATTTATTACGTTTATATATTTTGGAGGGGAGGGGTATTTTTCAACAAAGTGATTCGTAATTTATGGACGATCCCGAATGGAGAACGAATTGAGCTCACCATTGCTGTTTGTTGTTGACGCATAGTTGAGAATTGTGGCCGTGGTGAATGTTGCCAATCTTCATCCAACATGGGGAAGCAAAATGATTATTACCACGACCGTGTTGGACCAACACCATGGCCGTGGTGGCAGTAACGCAAACCATGGTCGTCGTGATTTACACCATTCACCACGCCGCGCCGTGGTGATTTTACTATTCATCATGCCGTGGCAGCCGTGGTTGCTTTAGCACATACCATTATTGGAGGAAACTGAATTTATTGTTCTGTTTCGTGACCTGGCCTGGACCTGACTGATCGACACCGAACCGAAACCGAACTCATCCTTTTTATAGAGCTATTTTGTGGTCAAGTATTTCTACCTCCGAGCTCCGAGCTCCAAACTCCAAATCCAAAATCCAAAGTGTCCGTCCTCAAGCGAATTTCCTCACAAATAAATATGGCGGGTCGAGAAAATGGCATGGGATATAGAAGACTTAGGCAACTTTGGCTGTAATAATCTGTGCTATTTGTACACTGTGAAAAGTTTTACTCGTTGGATGCTCCCGGGTTCATCTCTAACATGCACTCGTAGCCTTATATATCGTCGATGACGAGTCAAAATAAGGTATAGTTCAAAAACCAAATAACCTAAGTCCAAAACGCCTTCCAAACAAAACGAAATTCTGAAACGTTCAAAAATCGTCAAAATATGAAATTTTGAAACGTTTCACAATTGCTAAAATACGAAATTCTGAAACGTTTCAAAATTTTTAAAATACAAAATTCTGAACCGTTCAAAAATGGTTAAATATGAAATTTTGAAACGTTTTAAAATTGCTAAAATGCGAAATTTGAAACGTGACAAAATTAATTTTCAATGGTTTTAGGTCATTTTACTTTTTAGGCGTTTTGGATTTAGCCCATTTTAACTCTTGATCGACGATATGTTCCTGAGTGCATCTTGGAAACGAACCCAGGAGCTGAAGCATTCGATTAATACAAATTTTTACAGTGTACCTGTGTTATTTTTAGAAAATTAATTTTTTATTTTCAAAGGCATATGTAAATCGTAATACAATTTCAATTATGTTGGGTCTAATTATGCATTTTTCACAATTTTTACCCCTGAATTTCTACCTTTGAAAAATGAATTAGATGTGGCTTAGGAAGCACCGTGAATTTAAGCGAAAGACTTGAAGATGATTCAAGTTCAAGTTCAAGTTCAAGTTCGAGTATGTCAGGTATCCGTAGTAACATTGCCTATGGCGGATCCTCAAATTACTCAACTACGACCGCATCCTCAGTGGCATTGACAGAACCATTATGTGCGGGAAGTTTAAGTTCAAGTACAAATTACGATAATAAACTCTCAACAGCAATTCCAGCACACGAACTGAGCAAGCTACTGGAATGCCCTGTGTGTTATGAAATCACACTTCCTCCTGTCATCATCTGCACATCCGGTCACAATCTTTGCTCCGAATGTCATAAGAAATGCTCAAAATGCCCGGTATGCCGTTCGGGGTTTTCTCAAGCACGAAACAGACTTGCGGAGTGCATAGTTGACAAATGCTCCATTCCCTGCCGTTACAGATCCCTCGGATGTGAACACATTCTTGATGGAAACATGTTGGTAGAGCACTTGGACAACGAATGCGAATACCGGTAAGTTTAATCAGACGCGGATCCACAAAAAGTTCATGGAGGGGGCTAAAGAAAAAAACTTCATTATATCCACAGTAAATTTTAAAAAAATGCTCCCGTAGGTATTTTTGTGTGAATTCAAAAAACGGCTTTTATGTCGTTTGTGTAAATAAAAAATTGCACCCATTGTTGTGCTTTTGAAAAACTGCACCTATTTTTGCGTAAATTTGAAAAAAACTGCACCCATTTTCGTGTAAATTTTAAAAAACTTTACCCATTTTTATTTTTGTGTAAATTAAAAAACTACCTATTTTTGTGCAAATTTTAACAAAAGCACCTGTTTTTATATAAACTTTAATGATTTAATAATAATTTTATTAATAGTAATAATAAAAATAACAATTAATCTAATAATAATTTTTGTGTTTATTTTTTAAAAAACGCATTATCCCCAGTTTAAATTTTGAAAAAGGTCATTGTGCCTCCACGTAATTTCATCTTGATGGAGGGGGCTAGAGCCCCTTAGCCCCCCCCCCTCTGGATCCGCGCCTGAGTTTAATGAAAATGAACTCACCGTGAAATATCAGAAATTAAATATGAAGGAATATTGAATATTCCTGTTTGTGCTCCAACTCATCATTTTCTCCTCCAATTAATTCAATTCAAACGCAGACCCATTACCTGTCGCAAGTGTAAACTGAAGATCCCGTATGAAAGTTACATTTCGCATTTGATAAAGGAGGAGCGGATGCCACGGCAGTTCGGGACGGAGTGTAGTACTGGATTTGACATAAACGACGCGGATTTAGCTCGCAGTACTTTTACAATTAGCATTTTTTATTAAATAAATAAATAAAAAAATAAATTACCAACTTTGGTTTGGTTTTGGTTCAGCTTTATGGAATTATTCATTGTAGAAAAGGAATTTAATTTTGACATTAATTGATCTCCATTTAGGTGAGCAAGGCCAATGGGAATCATGGGAACTAACGTGGCTGAGCTGCTATGGCTTGAATTTCTTCTGTCATTTAGAGACATGTGGGGACAACTGGTGGATTTACGTGATTGGACTAGCCCCCGAGAGAACTCTTAGCAACTTCTTATGTGACATTCTGGTCTGGAGTTGTGACAAGGTTTGTCTTTTTTTAGAATTTTTAAACAACAATTTGGTAATAAATAATTCCTAAAGTAAATTCCATGTGAAATCCAGAAGCAAGAAATGCGATTCCGTGGGCCGGTTCATTCGTACCGAAAGTCGGGAGAGGAGATTCGAGTATCTGGACAGTGTATCGTAGCTTGTGGGAATGGAATTCGAAGCATGTTAAATCAGCACGGAATTGATGTGCTTGTCAGCATAATCAAAGTTTGTGACTATCAACCACCTGTAAGCAGGAACACAGGCCTGCCTCTGTCCTCACCATTAACATTAACCCATCGTGGGAGCCGATTACAGTAAAATCTTGATATAATTACTTAACTAATGCACGGGCCAGTACGGCTACGGGCACGGGCTTCTCCATTTACCGTTTTATTGTCATGTATTTTTTTGCACGGACTACAATTTATTACAATGCAATTTGTTTTGCAATTTCTTTCTTTAATGGTAATCTAAATTTATAATTTATGTTATTTAATTATGACTTATGACTATAATAATTTTATTAAATCAAATATGCAGGGGCGCCTCTTAACTTAAGAGGGTACTTGGCTCCTGAAGCACCCCCGACATTGTTGGTTTTACGCTTTACATTTTATGTAATTATTACTATAATAGCGTAAACGTGTGGAGAATGATCTTGACACGTAAATTAAGGAACGTGAGCTCAACTCACTATCAGCCTGAATCCCAAAGTCCAGAGATCATGCTTTTCCCATAAGGCACCATGTTACATATTGAAAATGCAAAAATAATTTAAGTTTGCTCGAAACCATTGAATTTCGGTTATTTAATGAATCCTCATACTTTTGTATACAAGTTGAATATTGAAGTCTGGAACAATCTTGCGGTATTTGATCAGACACATTTATTTATGTACATATCTGCATTTCCTCCACTCCCTTGCGTTGCATGAGCACGCGGACTCTACGCACGGCGTAGAGAGCAGATCAAAGTGAAATTTAGTGCTTGATAATAAAATTAATTTATTACATAACTCATGGAATGTCAAGCTACTCGCTAGCACATGGACATGGACAAGTGATTACGATTTACCATTTACGATTTACGATTACAATTATTATTACGAATACGAATACACCGAACCGAAATACGTTTAATACATTCTCAAGGTAACCCTTAATTAGGAAGGACTAACACTTTGACATTTGTTCCAACAATGAAATCACAAAGAATTCGCAACTAGTTGTAAGTGCAATATATTCTAGTGCTTTAGTTTATTATCGTCATCGGTCATGGTCATGATCGCGTCCATCATGTTCTGTTCTCTTCTACTCCAAACTTACACACGATTAGTCGCTCAATTCAATTACAAATTCGAATTACATACATTAATTTATGTCCTTAGCTCGAGCTGCTTCAAAGGTGATTTTTCAAGTTAGTTTTTAGTACAAGTTATTATCATTTATTTATTATTTTTTATTTACTTAAGCCATTAGTTCTCTTTCTCAATGGGAAAAATAATTCCGTTCCGTAGTAGTAATTAATAGATTCCGAAGCGACAATTTTATTATTAGCTTTTTTATAATTTTATGATTATATTTTTTTTACGATTGATTTGAAGGTCTCATGTAAGGCATGCCTCCGTTCTTATCCCACTCCTTCTCGAATTCATATTCTAAAATCTCCGCGCCCCGCTTCCGCGTCAGACCAGTCTCGTCCAGTTTCAATTCGCACATTTGCATGTCATCCCGACCTGGAAACAAAAAAAGTAGAAGCAACAATGTACACAATGTAAAAGTAAAAATCTTGTGAAAATCCCATAGTAATTATAACGTTAGGAAAAGGATGTTAAGTGACCTGCAATGAGGAGGACGGGCGCCTTGCCCTGATGGATCTCCATCTGCCTCACAATATACTGTCCATCAAAGTGAGCAAACCACAAGCCGCGATTCTGCCCATCCTTCGTGAAAGGGATACGAAAATACCGCTGTTGGGGGATTTTGGCGGGAGCTCCTGCGGGGGGCGGGGGCGAGGGGCTGTTTGAGGGCTGGTAGCTCTGCTGATGTTGGTAAATGGACTTGGGTGCTCTCTCGTCCATCTCGGATCCGCCACCTTTCCCGGTTCGGTTCCGGGACTTCCAGGCGTGGTACACCTTGAGGCGGCGGTGGAACTCTTCGCGACAAGCCTCGAGCAGCTCCACGTCACACGACGTGTTGATTGCGTCCCTCAACTCCGAGTATTTCCAGCCACTCAAGTCGTGCTTCTTCCCTGCTCTCGAGTTGACCACGAAATTCGAGCGCTTCAACGGCATCATGTCCTCCATCGTCACGTTCCCGTTCGACTCCTGCGTCAGTCTGTACGCCAACTCCGAGTCCCGCTTCTCCTGCTCGAACGCTGCCGAGTTGTCAAAGTTCATGAGGTCAGCTCCACCATTTCGATTCTGGTTCTGACCTTGACCTTGACCTTGACCCTGACCCTGACCCTGTCCTTGATAACCTGACCCAGCGGAACTATTCTTGCTAGCATTTGACTTTTGAAGAGCGACTTTTGCCGCCATTGCAGCCTCCTCTTGTTTTCTTCTCGCCTCGATCTCCGCCTTCTTCCGCTTATTCTCCTCCTCGAGTTGCTTCGCGCGCTCGAGCTCCTCCTTCTCCCGCTTCTGACGCTCCATCTCCTCCCGCAACTTCCGCGCCTTCTCCTGCTCCTCAGCGTTCTTCTCCGCCTCCACGCGCTTCGACAGCGTCTTGAGGAGCGCATCGCACTTGTTGAGCAGATCTTGGTGGATCCGCTGGATTTCCGGATCCGTGATTCTCACGTTGGATTTTATCCCCTTCAGCGCTGTGTTCAGCTCCTGGCGCAATTTATCCACGTCCTTTTGACTCGCCTCCCGGTCCTTTTTCAATTTCCCAACCGTCTGACTCATCGACGTCAACTGAGTCTCCAGTTTCCGTAGCTGCATTATACCGCGGTAGCGCGGGCGGTGGCGCTTCCGAGCCAAGTGCATGCGCACCGTCTTCTGGATCACCACGAGGTTGTCACGGCGGTAAAGGATCTTGTTTTTTACTGGGCACAACCAAAGTTTTTAAAAGGTTAATAAGATTCAGCAGTCAAGAAGATTACAACCAAAACTTATTTTCCCATCCTCCTTTATTTACAGAATTCATTGCTCTAAACGAAAAATCTCTTAATTTTTCGAAATTTTAATTTTTTTTATTTTGGAAAAACGGGAATTTGTATTTATCTATTTCGTTTCATTACTGATATTTTTGGCGTCACAATTTTTAAACAAAGCTGCATCTTATTTGGAGAAATTTTAAAAAACTGCGTGGTTTTTGCATACATTTTTAAAAAAATGGGCCTTTTCGACTAAGTTTAAAAAATGCGCTTCTTTTGTGCAAATTTTAAAAAATGCGTCTTTTTCATGGAAAGTTAAAGAACTACCCGTGCATTTTTTTAAACTTCAAAAAAAACTTCGTTGTTTTCGAAGTAAATGTAAAAAAATGGGCGATTGTTAAGTAAGTTTTAAAAAAACTGGTCCTCTTTTGTGTAATTTTTTAAAAAATAATTCTTTTCGTCGAAAGGTAAATAACTAGGGTATCTTCGTGTAAAAAAACCGCGCCTTTTTTGTGTAAAAAAACTGAGTTTTTTTATGGAAATGTTAAATCGTGCAGTAGATTTTTAAAAATCGTTTTTAGGTTTACGCCTAGTTACGCTAATGATAGTGAGTCAAACCACAAAATTAGATAATATTTGAAAGCATTTGGAAATGAAATTGTAAGAATGTGAAACCATGGATTTGTGTGATAATTGCTGGGCTTACGTTTGACAGCTGAGAGAGCGGCATACTGCATCTTCTTCCACTTGGACTGCACAATCCACTTGGTGACCGTGGCTACCATTTGCATCAATGACTCGGGATCGTTTCTCATGAGCTGATCAAACTCCTTGAATTTCCCGGGGCGGAAGAAGACACGTGTAAGGCCGAAGCGGAAGTCGTCCTCGGACAAGCCCAGAGCTTTAAAAAGCGCGCGGCAGAAGAAGCGCGGGTCGAGCGAGGAAAGTTTGGGCGGCAAGAGGCCCTTGTAAGTGGCATAGAGCGCAGAGAATTGGACTCGTGATGGGAAACCCTAGAGCGAGAATTGAAAAAAAGGGCATTTCAAATTAGCCGCGAAATAAAGTAAATTCATATGAAGCGCTGTTTTTAAAAATTTACCCGCTGCATGAGTTCGAGGACGCTGGTCATGCCCGCGGACTGGAGTTGTGAGAGAATTTGGCCGCCCTCGAAAACGTTGGGCACCATCTTGGCGTTAGGTTTGATGCAGCGGATGAAGGAGGTGCCGGTGCCGCGGAGTTTCTCGAGGAGTTCGCTCAGCTGAGTCCGGAACTTGGAGGCGACGCTCATGTGCGTCAGTTTCCCCGTCTGCTTCAGCATCTGCTGACTCGACAGCGCGAACAAATCCTTGAGGAACGGACTGCGCGATTCCTGCACCAGCCCCTCCAACGAGGCGTGCAGAGCGTCGTTGTTCTTCTCTATGAATTGCGTCTACATACAAAAC
>JAAXYX010005077.1:0-11389 GCA_036851915.1 Ptenothrix huangshanensis | reverse complement strand
TATTATCATTATAATTATAACCAGAAATAAGTTATAACAAGCTTATGCCACGTATACTGAGTCTTTTTAGGCTATCCTCGCTGGAGGACAGTGTCAAGTTTATTTTGAATAAAGTTGTCTTTCTCAATGTGACTCCTCCCAGCGATTTTTAAAAACCAACAACCACCATGTAGACCGATGCTTCGTCTATCCACCTAAAAATTGGCCTCGGAGCCAGTTGATTCAGTTTTTCAGCCAGAACCCGCCGAAGTCAGAGACACTCATTTTTAATTTTTTTTATAGTTTTTGTCTCTATTGGAGATTGTAATCTTATCAGACGGAGAGATCAATGGCAATGCGGCTCAAATGAGAAGTTATAAATCCTTTGCTGTTGAACGTTCTAGAGTTGTGCGGAATATCCTTTTAATTTGTGGCTTGGTCTCTTTTGTACTTTAATAATGTAATGCAGGTATGTATTGTATAATTGTAGTTACGTAGTATAATTAAACTTGTCGACGATTCAAGTGTTAAAAGAGTTTTTAGCTTCTAGTGCTTTTTTACCTCTTAAAAATTCCTGAATATTTTCCGAGTTTCTCAAGAGACGAATCAACATCAATTATGAAAGAATAAAGGCAATGCGACTCAAATGCGAATTTTAAAATATTTAAGTGTCAAAAGTTCTATAGATTTGCGGATTAAGCACCTTTTTAATATTACGACGTTGATTCAATTGAACTTTGTGTAATGTGTTTGAGTTGTACGCAATATAATTATTTTTCCGAGGAGTCGGAATCTCCGTCTCCGGTCACCAACTTGCTTGTATTCTTATTCTTACCAACAATTCTAACAGCTGTGTTCGCGCCCCCAAATTCAGGTGGGAGAGTGCTTGCTGGAATATCTTGGAGTAGAACAGGTTGCCATTTGGACCGACCACCAAAAATTTGAAGCTTGTTCTTTGTGGCGGGTGCAAGAAAGGGTTTCATCAGAGCAAACAACGTAGGGAAGAATATGCCAGCTGTAAAATAAGGACGCTTAAGTCATGTAAAACATACAAAAATATATGACCTCAGCAATACTCATACTCATAATAGCTTAGAGCATTTGATTTAAAAATAAAAATTATAAAGTAAGAAATTATGGGCAGTTTTAGTCAAACACTATGTAATACAAGCACAAACGTACTGTTAATAAAATAAATCCTTTTAAATGTCTCAGGTTGATTAGCTTCGAGATTTCTGCATTGCGAAGTAAACAACTCTATAACTTTAAGTGCATCCAACAGAGATTAATTAGCGTATACTTTCTTATCGTTAGTTTATAAAGTGCAATTTAAGGGGTATACATAATTATGTATAAGTATGAAGATAGAGGAAGGTAATTACAAAAGTACCTGATTTGCTTGCTAAAGATGAGTACTGGAACCCCTCCATGTCTACTATGCCCACAAATTGTGAAACCGGAGTTGTTCCATCCGGAAGTTTCTTGCCTTTCATTTGGGCCTGCAGTTCTTCATACAAGCAATCAACGTATTTTGTAAACAAAATTTGCTGACCATTTCGAGCAATCGTATGGAACTTTGTTTTCCCAAAATGCATCCGGAAAACTATTAACAACATAAGGCACACACACGTCGTGTTATGCTGTTATGCTTACTTAGCTATGAAGCCGCCTTTATGCACATACTTAATGTAATAAAATTATTGCTTCATAAAATTTAAATGCATTGTTAGGGACATTCATATTTTTTACTTGGACAATTTTCATTGTCATAACCAAGAAGTTCCAAAGAAATCAAGTCAGCAAATTCCGCTGGGGGCTCCCATAAATGAAGGTTATCCAGGTCCATATCCTTCCTTCTTTTCAAACTCTTAAAATGTCAACAAAAACATTGATAAAATTGTGGGAGGGAATGAATCTTTTTTCATAATTGGAAAAACTTTGTCTTGTTTGTCCATCGCATCGTGCTTTCTTACCTTTCGCAACATATCCTCGGCTTTAACCAAGTCGTGTTCTCGAGCTGCGCAAAAATGAATCCAATTTATGTATAGACTATGTGATGTACTAAAATTATATCCAAACATATGTTTTAATTTAAAATACAATAATGTGTTTCAAACCCCGTATCCACCGAACTAAAAACATCTCTTCCGACTGGTACGGTTTAGTGAATTCTTCATTGCCAAACCGCCTTCGAAACTAAAAAACGTAAAAAAAGTATTGTATCATGTTTGACCCCAGAACTTTTCAATTAGTGTTAGATGATTTTTTTCTATACTATTCCTCTTAACTGAGCCATATTTAGTTTATAAAAAAATTGGTTTGAAATAGACCTTCGAAATTAATTCGTACTCCAAACTTGTCGGTGCAGCCATGTTATATTTGGATTTTTCAAGAAGGGATTGAAATTATGTAAATGTGCATTTGCTTTTTCAGAAGCTAAAACAGGTCTCTGTATCCTCTGATTTATTAGGTCGTTTTGAGGACAACTCATGTGCACAAAATCCACCGTGAATATGCTCAGCCTGCTCGTAAGATCTTCGCGGAAATCAGAATGCACAAGGAAGTCGGGAAATTATCAAAGCATCATATCGAAGCAATCGCTTCTTTTGGCGCTTTCTTTTGATGTTTTAAAGCCGTAATTGTTAGGAATGCCGGTTTTGTTGTTTAAAATACTACGTAAGAATCTTTGAATTTCTTTACTTGTGTTCGAGCTTGAAGAGTATACATAATATTAATGATAATGAAATATTACTCAATTAATAAATTAATTAAATTCTTATTTAAAGTTTTTGATAAATTATTATTTTAATTTTATTATTATTAATTATTATTATTATGTATATTAACAGTAATGCTGAAGTAGTCTTTTTTCTCAAAATCCAAATTCGTTTTAGATGCCAGAAGAATGTGGAGATTTTTCCAACTACAGCTTGACCATTTTTCCAACCACGTATGTACACGTGCTTGTCTAATCTTAAACTGCTCTACCGAACGTCAACGTATAAATATTAGTTAGGCGACCAGAAAGAATAAAACAATATTAAGCATTTCAAAGCATATTTGAAAAGCAGACGGTGACACTGCTTACTTAACCGGTCCGGACCCGAGTTCAATTGAAATTCGGAAAAATTGATGTTAAAGAAATTTGCTATTTGTTTGTTACGCCCTTCAACAAATTACAAAAGTTAGAGCCAGGATTAAAGCGCAGTAGCAGTGCGCAAATTTAAAAAAAAACTACGTTATTTTTCTGCATCACAAGAAAGTAGAAGTATATTTTTAAAATCTTTTGTAGGGCCGCTCCTGCGGACGCTACTGCAATTAGATAACTTATTGTTGTGCAATTTGTGCTGTGTAAATGTTTACGAATATTTATTACTCACACTATTCTCGTCGTCAGCATTGACGTTCTGACGACATTCAAAACGGTTTGTCATTCTACACTAAGTACTACGTCGTTTCAATGAAATTCATAAATTACCTACGACATGTGGCGGGGCTAAATAATTACACTTACAAAACATCCGTGTAGTAAAAAAAAGCAATTTTGGTTACCGCAATGACGCAATAATTTATTACTAGCATAATTTTGAATATTGTTGTTAAAGTACTTTACGTAATTAAAATTTATTAATCATCAAAAGCGTCAATAGCAGGATCAAAATATTGCTCCAACTCCACCACATCCTCGTCATAATTGTTTTTATAAATAATTATATATGCTTATACCTTACACCAAATCATTTATCTTCCATTTTTCTAAACACCAGCAGCTTTTCGTCAGGCCAGAGTTTCTTCAACTATTTACAAATCCAACGGGAGTTTTGTCTATTGAGAAAGATGAATCTTTTTGGTATTTTTCTTGGCCTAACCTTCACATTTCTTGCAGTTTTAGAAGAAGAATGTGTGGCTAATACCATCGAAATTATTAACAACTGCCCCAAGTCCATCCTGGTAGGAACTCTTGATGGGAACCAACGGGTTCAAGTAGAAAACGGCGGGTTCAAACTTGACTCCAAGCAAAGAAAAACGGCGGCTTTTCCTACAAATTGGAACGGAATTATTTGGGGAAGAACTGGGTGCACTACGTCTGGAAAATGTGAAACGGGTAAAGGCTTTTTGCTCCAGTTTACTATGGAACTAAACGATTACGCTTAACGTGATTACTAGTTGTTAAATCGGCCATTTACTTACAAGGCCACGTTAATAATTGAAATTAATTAATTATTTAATCCATTTAGAGTTAACAAAAACATGTACATAATTTTAGACAAAGTAAGCCCAAAATGAAAAGAAGGGTGCTGTTGTTAGAAATTATTTTTACACTTTTTTAAAAAAAAAAGTGAATTTTTTCCTTTCACTTTTTTAAAAGTAAAATTATTTTATTTGTTACTTTTCGAAAAGTATGGATCATTTTGAGGCATTAAAAGGTATCTGTTTTTTTGTAAACTTCATCACAATCATAATTTACGTTTTTTAAGGTTTACAAAAGTATGAATTTGTGTTTTTTCGCATTTTCAAAACGTATGAATTCGTGTTTTTACAGGTTTTTCACAAATTTATTATTTTTATTTTATACTTTGTAAAAAGTAAGGAAGTTTGTTTTTTTACGCTTTTCAATAAGACATTTTTTTCGTTTTCTACATTTTTTTAAAAAGTCATAATTTTCATTTTTTACATTTTTTCAAAAAGCTTATTTTCGTTTTTTACACTTTTTCAAAAAGCCAATTTTCGTTTTTTGCACCTTCTCAAAAAGTCAATTTTCGTTTTTGACACTTTTGCAAAAGTCCTAATTTTCGTTTTTTGTAATTTTTCAAAAGTCATAATTTTAGGTTATTGCACATTCCAAGAAGTCCTTATTTTAGTTTTTACACATTTTTATAGTCACAAAATTGTCAGCCTGGCTATTATTGTATTTTTCTCTTGAAAGTGTAATTATACTTCTTTGTATTTAAATCCGATGTGACCTTTGTCCCTAATTATTTTGAAACTAACCAAAATTTGCACCCTAGCATATGCAGATACTTTCTAAGCAGCAATGTGGACTCTTTTTATGCTCCGTAATTATCTTGTTTTTGTAAGTGTTTAATTGTGTAGCATTTTTGTTGTCATGATGAACTTATAAAAACTTATAACTAGGTAACTGTGACGGCCGCGTTCAGTGTGCAGGTAAAGGCCCAGAGCATCCCATGACCCTGGCAGAATTTAACTTTATCCTTAAGCCTGAGGCGGGAAATTTGGAATACTACGACGTGAGTCTGGTCAACGGCTTCAATCTCCCCGTTACGATAACACCAAGAAGTGGAGATTTTATTCCAAACGGTAACGGACCCTATGACTGTAAAGTTGCTGACTGCCCCGGCTCCTTCGACAGATGCCCTGCGGATCTTCGTCATAAAAATGCTAACGGACAGGTTGTAGGTTGCTCAAGTGCCTGCGATAAATTTAGTAATACTAAAGATGGCGATTCGTACTGCTGCCGAGGACCGAATCACGGTACACCCGAAACTTGCAAGAGCAAAGATTGGCCCAAGAATTACCCCGCGGATTACAAGAAAATGTGTCCAAAGGCCTACTCCTACGCATATGATGACCAAAAAAGCACTTTTACCTGCAAACCTAAAAATCCAGGTGCGTCAAGGTACACAGTGCAATTCTGTTAAGAAATAATCTGGTTACGAAAATTACACCTGAAATTGATTTTATTCCTTAGAACTATTCAGTGTAAAGGTAACAATTAAAACAACCAAAATCAAAACGTTCGAAATTTTATTTAAACAAGTTGATTAGAATTTGAAATTACGATTCAACTGTAGAAAAAATATTACAAATTGGGATAGTATTCGAACCAAATTATGCAAATTTATTCTTTTCAAAGTTGATTAGAAAAAGCATGTTAATTTGGCGGTTGGTTTCAGATCGAATAAATTCCAAAAATGCATTAATGATTTTTTTGTCTATTCGGCTGCGTTCAATACAACAGTGTTCAACAATGTGGCATAATTCTCATAATTCTTCATAACTTTAAAAAATGCATTAGTTTTTTGTGCAAATTTGAAAAACATTTGTTCTTGCGTAAATTGAAAAAACCTGCATCTGCTTTGTGTAAATTAAAAAATGTATTCGATGTATACAAATTTTTGAAAACATGCTTTCGTTTTTCAAAAACTACTAATTATCAATTGCTAACGATAAACTATTTCAGTCCAAATCAAAATAATTTAAAATAATAAAAATAATTAAAATAATAATTTAAGATCCGGAATCTTCTTTTGAAAAAGAAAAACCTCATAGGGATGTACGTCTTGGATAAGCTTTTGGTAATTAGGATCGTCGAGTTTGTTACACACTCTCTTGCTGATTTGCGTCTTATATTCCTAATGAACTAATCCCTAATTTGTTTTGAAAGATAAAAAGGTTTGACAAATAAAACAGAATCATGTGGTGTATTAATAGAAACGTGTATTTAAATATTGACCATGAACTAGAATGCTATCTAACCCCAGCTCTATCAGAAGAAACTTTGTGGTTGAAATAATGTCAAGAATAAAATAAACACACTGTAATTATGTCAACATCAGAGGCAACATAGTCAGCAACAACAACACAACAACTAGTCAGGAACAGGGGCGTACATACAAGCGTACAACACAACGCGGAACTGAATTTTCGAGTAGGTTATTGTGTACTGAAAAAACTTTTTTTTAAATTACCGAACTTTTCAAGTCACATTTTCAAGAAATTTGCTGAAATGGTCTTATTTTTCTTATTAAATTTTTTTGCAAGGGTATCCATTTTACAATTACACTTTGTGAAAAGTTATCATTTCTTTTTTCCAATCAACAATTTTTATATAGAGTAATTATATAGTATTTCCATATAATTACATCTTTTTGAAAGGGTGTAATTTTTGCAATCAAAGCTTTTTAAAAAGGTATATTTTTTATCATTATTACAACTAAAGGAAAGAGCGTAATTTTTTCAATATACACTTTTGAATATGGTCCACATTTTCAACTGAATCTTTTTGAAAAGGTAATTTTTTTTGATTAAAATATCTGACAGGGCGTAATTATTTTACTTTCAATTCAACTTTTTAAAAAGACCGCATTTTCATTCTTTAATATTTTCCAAAAAGTCTAGTTTTCAAAGTAATTATTTTTGAAACAGTACAACATTTACAATTAAAGTTTTTCGAAAATGTCTTTTTTTTCAAATTTAAAAAGGAAAGAGCTTAAATTTTTTCAATATGCACTTTTATCTGCTATGGTCAATATTTTTCAATTATGTATAAACTCTTTTTAGAAAGGAAAGATTTTTTCAAAAAGTCCGATTCCCGAAAAATTTCCGGGGGGGGGGCTTTAGCACCCAAATAATTACCTAGTCTTGCCCCACGTACGCTCCTGTTCAAGAAGTGCTTAAGAGTATCTTATCACGTTTTTTTTCAAAAAAATAAATTACTTGTGACTGAAACTGTCACGCACTAACTAGTAAGTGGTGCACAAAAACAGAAAAAGAACGCACGTGGACTTTGCCCAGGTTTAATTTCGTTCCTTAATTACCTCCTTATCTGTTCGTGCGGAGAAGAATCGAGAGCATTAAAAACCAAAGAGATATTGTTCTAGCATAAGAAGGTATTAGTACACGGCCGCACGGGGCTACTGTACTCGTGCAAAACACAAGGGCTAACTAATTACAAAGGGACAAGTGCGGTTCAGTGGAATTTTCCACAGGAGTCAAAGATGAAGTAGAAGGCGGTAAAATTTGAATCTGAAATTCTAGATAAAGCCAGGTAAGCCTACACTGGACTGGACTGGATTCGAATGCTGTTGTATCTTGATGCTGTATTAAAGCTTTCATCTTCAGTGTGCAGTCCTCACACAGACGTAGAAGAGAGAGCGAACAGTGCCGTCGCAATTTCCTCCTGGACAAAGACATTCATAACTTTCTCGTTACAATCTTCGTTCCTGTTAAAACGGAGAACAGAGTTCCCTTCTCGGAATCAACATGGGTGAGTCAAATAATTTATTTCGCCTTTAAAAATAAATATTTTGTATTATTAGTAATTAGTAAGACCACCCAAAAACGCTTTTTTACCTTTGAAAAATGTCTTTAAATGCCTAAAATGCTTGAATTTTGATTTTTTAATACTTGTTTAAACCGCGTTTTTGGTAGAACGTGATGCGTATTTTGAATTTTGAGTCTGAAAATGCAGGAAGATTTTATTGACCCCTCAAAATGATAAAATGAAGTTATTAGCAGTATTTCGAAATTCTTTGAAAATTACTTTAATACGTAGGCTAACGTAGGCTACAATTGTTTTTTACAAGTCTTTTAAAAGGCCGTCGGGGTAAAATTAATAAAAAGGTGTATTGTGCTGCTTCTGATTTTGTGTAAAATTTATAAAAAAACCCCATCTTTTTTTGTTTAAATGTCAAACAGCCGGATTTGATTTTGTGTAAAGAAATAAGTTTATCTGCTTTTGTGAAAATTTTAAGAAACTGCTCCTATTTTTGTGTTTTAAAAATTCTTTCTCTGATTTTGTGTACATTTTTAAAAAAACTATCACTGATTTTGTGTAAATTTAAAAAAACTATCACTGATTTTGTGTAAATTTAAAAAAACGGCGTCGTTTTTTGTGTAAATTAAAAAAAACTGCGTCATTTTTGTGTACATTTAAAAAACGGCATCATTTTTTGTTCAAAAGCCAAAAAACTGCATCTTAGAGAGCTTAAGCGGCAATTCTTAGATAAGCCTAGGCCTGCTTGGCCAGGCCCCGCCACAGTTTTTAATAATTTTCTTCTGGTCACTATAGTCATTTTGTGGGTAAAATGTGCAAATTGCTAATTATAATTATTTGTGTTTTAAATTACATATTCACATGCAGAAAATCCAAATGCAAGTGGAACATTGACCATTCCGGAACATCCTGCTGCCCCAGATTACGTTGTGCCGGCGGGGATGTCTGTCCAGCAGCGAGTGGACATGGAGAGATTCGTCTACTACTTGATAGGGATTGACGTCTGTTTGAAAACGATAGTGTATAAACTCCGTCTCTTGAAGAGAATGATGTTTGTTAAGTACTGGGTGGACGAAGGAAATCGCAAAAAACTCAAGGATGAGTTTTGCGGACTTGCTTCTTCTTTCCAGGACTACCTCAACTTGGTCAAGCATAACAATCGGATTCTGGCGGATCCTTGCTATAAAGAGTTTTCCCAACTGAACCCGGAAATGGTTCAAAGGTTTACGAAGCAGGTGGAGTTCTATCAGGCTCTAAGAGCTTCTAATCATAATTTAGTTGCGGCCGTAAGTGAAAGGGTTCGAGATCAAGTGGGCACCAATAGTGCGTCTGCGCAGGAGGGCGTATCCAGTTCCAGTAGAAATGCGGGTGAATTGCAAAATTCGAATCCGCCGCCGTATTCAAATCAAAATTCAAATTCAAACGCAAACAGTCAGCAGCTAAATCAGATTGGAGGTCGACCACCAAATCCAAATCCCAATTGGAATCCGAATAATCAGCTTCAAAATCCGAATCGAATGCAGGACCCAAATCTGTTACAGAATCCAAATCAATTTCAGAACCCGAATCTAATGCATAGTCAAAGTGCGCCTCAACAGCAAAATCCTAATTGGTATCTGAATCAACTGCAAAATACGAATCAGAATCCGAATCCAAATCAGTTGCAGGATCCGAATCAAAATCTGCAAACTTCTAAGCCCATTCAGAACCAAAATCAGCTGAAGAATCCAATTCTAAATCACTTTCTTAACCAGAGCCCGAATTCCGTACAGAATCCATTGCAGAATCAGAATCCGATTCCGAATCAATCCTCCAAGGATCAATGGAATCTTGTAAGCCTCGCAAAGCACTTCCCAAAACAATATCAAAACATTGGTCAGAATTCTCCAAACCAAAGACAAGGTCCGTCACAACAACAACAACAACAGCAACAACAACAACAACAACAGCAGCAACAACAACAACAACAACAACAACAACAACAACAACAACAACAACAACAGCAGCCTTTTCTAGCACCAAATCCGATGCCAATTCCAATGAAATCGAATCAGCTTCGAAAGCGCACTCATCCTCCTCAAAATCCGCCACAAAATGGAGATGAGAGTGTTCGCCAGCCCAATACGATTATGAATCTGAATTCAAATCCAAATCCAAATCCAAATCCTCCTCCGAATCCAAATGAATTACACATGCTACTTGAAGATGCTCAACTTCAAAATCCAAACGGACTGCAAAAGATGGTTGAGAATGAGTTGAGGAATCGGAATCTGCTTCCAAGTGAGTATCCGAATTAGGTTAGGAACGCACGCAAATGGGGACCTTAATCATTTTTTAAATCATTGCTCAGTTTGACTCAATGCTCAGTTTTATTGTGCTTGTAAATTAATAAATAATATTTAAAATTCGGAAATTTTGCGTTACGTAATTAATGCTTTGCTTTCCATTTGTTTTTTTTGTATTTGTTTTTCCGCCCTTTGCAGGGATACCCGAAAAATATTAGTCAACATCCTTTTGGGTATTAAAAGTCAACGATTTTATTTGTCATTTAATTTTGCTACATTAGTTGATATAATTTAAACTAGCCACGATTACAGCAGCTGCTAAGCTAACCACGAAATTCAAACTCAATCTATCCCCGCCACTTTTGACACATTTTTGAAGCTTGACATCACACACAAAGGAATTTTGTGAGTTGCAGTTTTCATCAGTTTTACAGGCAGCATTTAAATTTCCCACGCAAGGAAGACCGCCCTCCTTGACCCTGTGACTTTCGTTGCACACACACTCGCCATTAGAACAGGTGAGGTAATGGTCTTCCCAGTCACAAAATCCTTCCCGGTGTGAATCGTCATACACGTTGCAAGATGCTCCGTAGAGTTTAGCACACCTGCCATAGCCGTTGTCCTCCAACCCAGCGGATGCATCGCACACGCATTTGCCCGAGATGCAAGTCAAAGTGTCATCACAAGGAAGACTGTTTTTGTCCGGAGAACAAGAACCGTTCATCCCCACACTGCAGAGATTCGTCTTAGGGTCCATTCTACTCGGAGATTTGCAATCACAACGTCCATTCTCAGTGCACTCTAGAAATGCTTCGGAATCGCAAGAGCCCTTCAAATCTGCTCCACAGGTCATATTGTAATTGCGCACGCAAAGATTGCTCTTACTTGGAAATAGGGGCTCTGCAAGAGACAGTTAATAAGTAATTATTTGCATGGGTATAAACTAACACCAATAAATTCTTGAGTTAAATCTGCAAATGCATCCGTTATACAGGACGAGGAATTCGTCTTTAAAGCCAAACTTCATAAAGATTTTTCATTTATAATTATTTCTTCTAGTTTTATTTCCAAACAAATCAAAAATTGTCTTTACATTTTTAGCATTAAA
>JAAXYX010005076.1:0-11391 GCA_036851915.1 Ptenothrix huangshanensis | reverse complement strand
TTACCTCATACGTCGAAGAAGATACGGACAGCTTTGTAGGAGGTACCTACATGGCTTAGCATATCACGTACCATCCACTTTATCGCTCGTGTTGCCAACATGTAGAATCTTTTTTTACTCGCAACGCAAGCATCAAATTATTTTTTTCTAAAAAAATCATCCACGATAAGTTTTGAGTGAGCAATAACAAAACTTTTGGCATCAAGTAAAGTTATGCTTTAACCTTTAATACTTCATGTATTCGTGCAAAAAAAGGAACAAAACATATTCGATTTCATTTCAATTTAATATTTCTACTCAAGTGATATCAAGAGTTTTAAAATACAAAAAACGTAAAAGTTTAGAAGCCGAGAATTCCACGCAGTAGTAATACGTAGTTAATGCGCAGAGATCCTTCCAAAAATAAATTAAACTTTGAGAATAATATCGAATTCGAACTCGGGCACCCTTACAAGTTTTTGCAATTCATTTTATCAGTAATAACTGGTAAGTTTAATCGTAAGTTGTACTATCTTCTATAAAACCACCGTCTTCGTGGGCAAAAATATCAGAAAGCAAGAAAATAATCAAGGAACTTTCCACAAAGTATTAGGTATCTTAGTACCAACGATAAGTAAGCGTCAGCTATAACTTCACCATCAGTATTTGCGATATCAACCTAAAATTTCGTAAAGCATACATGTATGTATGAATCCATGTTTGTCTTAAATTCATTTCATCAAATAAATAAGAAGTCCTCTAACATACTACACGCTTTCGATTTCGATTTCCGTCAGTATAAAATACCTTAAACTTCAACGAAATATTTGAACCCAGTTCTTGTCGTTATCAGTTCACTTTGCTTTGTAATAACAAGGGAAGAAAATAAAACTCCCCTGAAACAAAGTACGTACCTAGGAAGGTAATTTAACCTGCACAAGATGCACATGTGTAAAATATACATACACGTAGGGATTGCGTTTACATTCCCGTTGCACCTTTCCTTTTTTATAAAGTGTAATGACTGTGTAATTTCATAGTCCATATTTACGGAAAAGGACGCGTATTACATACGCCGTCTTACAAAATTTACATTTATGACCTTTTCCCGTTGCAAACAAAATAAGAAATGATTGAACTACCTCATAACGATTCGTTAGTTGTGCTGTGGTAATGGTTAATAAACGGAGAGTGTGCATTCCTACAGTTTCCTCATGATTGTGCTTTAATGATGAAAACCACAAAACAATCACAGTCACAGTCTCCCAAAACTTAGTTATGCATTAATACGTGTACTTTTATTCCTTTTTCATGCTCGTGTATATAAACGATACGTAGGATCGTGTGTCATCGTGTGTACAGAAACAAATTGGTTTTGACAGGCACGAGCTCCTATCAAACGCAAAAAATGAGGGAGTTAATCAGATGCTAAAGAGTATTAGATAAGGAGGGGAAAAAATCAGCAAAAAATTATCACTTCAACTCATTGAGAACTGTGAAAAGTTCGATGCCGACTTGAGGCTGATTTTGATTCTGGTTCTGATTTCTTGTATGTCGTATTAGTGTACCATCTGTATGTTCCTACAATACTTCCACCTCCACAACAGCTGAGCTGGTCGTGAGTTCTATGATTCCATGCAGGTTCTCACGAACAAACTAAGTAGGCATAATACCTATGTACGTAGCTGGTGCTGGTATAGATAAGTGTTAGCGAATTTAAGTACTTACACCTGAATTTGGTTTCAGGAGTTAGCTACCTTGATTTTGTATGCCTCCTGCAATATGACGTAGCACACAACAGAGTGGTGGTGATCTTAATTACCATCGAATTATTGCTGAATATTTTAGTCCCAAATCATTCTATAATTGTGGCATTCATTTGCCCGTACCACTCACTAATTTGAACAAACTCTGCATCCCACTAGTCAGGCTTTTTCTCTTTAACGATCCTCACCACAAAGCGGCTATCACTATTGGTACAGATCCTGGCGTTGGCACAATCCATAATTAATCAAAGAAAGTTTAAAATCCTGATTTTCCAAAACACCTAATTTGTCTTTGCCTCTAACGATAAGCAGGAAAATTAGTATGTGCGTGTACGCATTATTTAAATACCTACGCTTTTCATAGTTTCCCTTCCATATCTCATGCTAAGGATCTTCATCCTCAAGCTTACGAGAAGTTGAGAATTGTGTGGAAAGCATCCAGGCAGACTTGATGCCAGAAATTAATTCCGACGATAAGAATGAGACTTGTTGCAGTAAGAATAGTATGGATACAAGAGAAGATAAAACTGTAGCCTAGAGATACTCTGGTTGCAGTTAAGGAGCTTTGTTGCATGCACGCATACCTCCACAATCAGCCATGTATCATCCATATTAAAATTAAAACGATGGGCTGAGTTGAGAGCACTCGTAAAAATGAAGGAGGTCAGGGCAGGGTTAGCAAAATTAAAAAAAGAAGATTCATTTGAACTCTAACGAATGTGGGAATGTGCACTCAGCGTTCAATGAGTAAATTTAAATTATGACAATCGTGCTTTGGTAGATAGGTAGGTATATGTATAAGCATGTTGGAGCGAATTAGTAAAGCAATCGAATAGTAATTCAGTCTTTACGTTTACCCACAGCTTTGCTACCACAAACCAATTATTACAGCTACCATATATTAAACTATTGTCATCACTCTGAATTATGAACTATTTGTACACACCAAAAAATTATGATCTGCTACAATAGCAATAGCAACTTCAACAGCAATAACAGCATCATTCCCATTTTTAATGATTCACAGTCCCTGTACACACTTCGCATTCCTCCCTTGCCTTGTGATGTGATATGTGATATACCTATGTATCTTCTGAAGCATCATGATTACGATTACTAAAAGACGTACATTTCTACACCTCTACGCACCTACCTGGGCAGGTACCTTTCCTTTGAACGTATGACTTGGCTCTCATGAACAAATTTAACTCCGACTCTGACAATAAACTTAAAAAAACATGGAGCTCTGGCTACAGCATTTAAAATTACTCATACTGGTATTAGTAATAGAAATTTACCGTACGTACGAAACATCCGTAATTTTGAATCGTAACAATTCAGACGTAACTGTAATGTAACTATATTGTCTGTCTGTCTGTCTGTCTCTCTTTCTGCAAGCCTGCGTTGCTTGAGTAATTCTTATCTGTATCATTACATTAAATTTCTTTCCGCCTTCAACCATCCTCCCGATCAAAGATATTTCCATCATACATAAAAACAATTTAGAATTCATTACGATTATTGTCCTCCTTTAATTTTCGTCTTTGCTCATTTCTCGAGGGAATCGACACGAGATAATCAAATATGACGGACGATATGATATTAATTCAATGCCTTCACTTATACATAATTCCTCACTGTACTTTACTATACTAATAAGTATATTAATATATATAATAGTGTATTTACTATGGGCATCTTCTTTCAATTGTCTTTCAACACACTAGAATCAAAATTGAAATGGAAAGAAGACCACACACTATATAATACAAACTTTAAACGTGCCCCTCGCTGTTTCCGCCTTAACAAATACCTACCTACGTAGGTATCTATGCAATAATGTAAGAATGCTTGGAAGCACGAGAAACGTTAATAGGTAGGTATTGTGTACATTACATTTCTATTGTACCAAATCCACCGACACTAATATTCTCTATTCTCCATCTCATAGTTTTATCCTGAGTCTTCCTGTGTACATTTAACACTCTTGTCTTCTTTTTCTTGAAGAATTTTATCATTTTATGAAGACAAATTCAAACAGCAGGAAAGGAAGTACTTTCAATTTTTTACTGGGCTTGTAAATGCGCACATAATACCATTATTTGTATGCAGCGTCAGCTCATCATTCCTCGGTAGACGGTGAAGCTGCAGTCAATAATTTACTTCAAAATTTTGAAAGTGTATTTTAATTGCAACTTGGGCGGCAGACAGTAGTTTCCCGTGTGCACTGTATTCTATGTACTGCATAGCATTCCGCAAACTGAGTGGTCAAAGGATGGATTGGAAGTGTATGTATGTATGCTGTGCCTTTTTCATTGCTTTAGGTTTATTAGATTGCGATTTTGTTTTTGTTACGAAAAACTTGGTTTGGAGTACAAGAAGGAAGAAGATAGAATAGGGAAAAGAGAGAAGCCGATCCTTCTCTTTCTTATGATACAAACAACATGTAATTGCTTCCAATCTTATTTAACGCATTATTTTGATGACATTTCTGAGTTTCTAGTGAAATGGGTGAAGCTTCTGTGTCTGTCTGCGAGTATTAGTATTACATGAGACTGGAGTACGAAGAGAACTCAACACCTACCTACATATATACTCCTATATGTATGTATATGTATTCCATCTTCATCTCAATCTTGAGCCTCAGTCCAGATCTGTGTAGTGTGTGGTGTAGTTGTACCTACCATCATCATCATCATCATCATCATCATCATCAATCACCAAGTCGTTAAATACTGACTTTTCTTTTCGCTCACAATTTGCCTTCTATTAGTGTGTAGCTGAAAAAGTGATGATGATGTCGTGGACGTAGATGTGGATGTGGATATATGACAACTACGCGTGCAATATGGTCGAGTTGTAGAGTTTTAAAAATTGGAAAAAAAATCGTTTACTATTGTAAGTATACTAAAATTGAAGTATCCCTACCCATTACATGGTACTCATTCAGAAATTATGGGTTAGTTATTATTCTTCCCTTCACTGCTACCATTATAATTTCCATTTACCATCTATTACATCTACAGCTACTAAATAACACGGTGTGGATACATTGCTTTATATACTCCAACTATGACAAATTATCCCCCAGCTCTTCCGCTTTTTTGCCGAATAATTTTAATTTTTTCTATTTTCCTATGTCGCTGCCAGCCACCAGTCTATAATTTAAATTGATCAACAAATTTGGCTCGCAGCGCTAATAAACACCGCATTACTTCTCCACATTGACTTTTAATATGTAGGTCCTCTCCCCATTCTAGAATACCTACACAAGTGCCTACTTTTGTGACTGAACGGTTTTCATAATTTTACAAAAAAAAAAACATTTAGCTTCAAAAAAATTAAATGCTCAGTAAAATAACTAGGCAGGAAGGTATTTAGTTATTTAGTCACCAGCACAAGGATACACAACCACAATTTCTTAGGAACAAAAAAAGAGACGAACAGGAAAAGGGTAAAATGGTGTGATGATTTAATGAATTTAAGGTTTTTTGGTTTTTTAAGTGTCATTTTCATCTACAGGAATTTGAAAAGTGTTAGCAGGTAATCGATGTAGGCATTTGCGAGCTAGGCAAGGTTATGGTGTTGTTGTTGTTGTTGTTGTTGTAGCTGCTGCTGCTGTTATTATTTTTATTATTGGTGTTTATTGGTGTTAGCGTTGAAAGCTACATCTGCATATATACATACTTTGGTATAATACTTTTACTCCGTGTTCACTAGACTGACAGAATTCATCAGATTGAAAGGGCATTTTCTCTGGGCCAGATTGAATAGATATGAGTACAAGTAAGAGCTGGTGCTAAGACGCTATTTATTATCATATGATTATATGACGGTGTAAGTTTTGGTCGCTATGCTAGAGAACTAGAGACTGTTATGCTAGAGAAAAGAAGGGGCACAAGACGGCAAATTGCTGGTCGCACTTAGTTACGCATTATTTCTACCAAGTGTCAAGACGGTGACATGAGGATGAGGATGAGGAAAGGAAAACAATAGTAAAGGGTAGCTCACAAGTTGAACGGTGAACGTTGAGTCTAATGGGAATCCAATAGACAAACTCCACACAAACGAAAAATAGATAGACAGATGAAAGCTTATAGTACATAGTACATAGTAGATGTACATATAGCAGGCACATTACATGCACAAACTCACTCACTCCTCTCTATTATGACTTGACTTTTCATTCATTTGCACTATATTTTCAAGCTTATCCTTTCTGCCCTGTTTTTCAAGCTCCAAATCACTTCTTCTATGTAGCCTCTTCAACCTTTCAACTGCATATCGGTATTTGCTACCATCACAGACATGTAACTTTATCCTTCGGATCCTTGAGTGGGAATCTCGTGTAGAGTGTGGCTTCAACCATGCACATTGTTTCAACAGCTGGCTTCCCTGCAAAGTTTCAAGTTTCCTTCTACCACAATAAAAGACACTGGTAGATCCACATGCATTCGATGTAGCCAAATCCAAATCCAAAGCCAAAGCCAAGGATGGGTTCAACCAGTTAACGTAATTTGAGATGTTATTATTGCACTTGAGAAAACTACCGCTAACGCTAACATACAGGATTAATGGAACAACTTGTATATTTTTAAATCGAATACTGAGCTATTAGTAATAGCGTCATTTGTTAACTTGACTATGTACTTATTTAATTTTGATGCGAATCTTGTCTACCCTTTTGGCTAATCCACTAATAGTCACCTACTTACGATTAGTCATTTACAATTTACTTGCACTACCTTTTCTACAATTGTAGCCAGTGTAGTAGATGGTATGTAAGTAGGTACATTGCATTGTGCTGCATTATCCGCTCCACAAAATGCGTGCCGAGAAAGACTAATATCTTACGGGAGTCTAACAAGTGTAGGAATTGGGGATGAAATGTGTGTTACACTGTTACACATAAGCTGCGTGAACTAGGCATTTATAATGTCGAATGTGATTTCGTACGAGACTTTGATGAAAACAAAAACAATGGTATAAACAAAACAAGGAGGCAGGAGGAGGACTTCATGTTAAGCATATATCGTTTTTGTAGCTAGAAAAAGTCTCGTTATTTTTTGTCTGATTTGATTCACTCCTAAAACAATTTGACTTGATGTAAAAAAAATCGTCAGGTGTAGTGTTTAACCAAGTTATTTTAACACGCAGGAGTAATCATGTAATTTGAGTTTTTTCTTTTTAATCTCAACTTTGAATTAGGATTAGTAATGGCCATTAATTAAAAGAAATTGTTTCAAATATATGCAATGCAATGACTCTTTCATTTATCATTAGCACAACTGAATGCCTACTGAGTAACAGAATAATAAGGCATGATAATTATAATTCTAATCAATCTCTATGACTTTCGCAAATAAAATTGAAACACCTTCTATATATACACCTACATACATACATATACCGCATCCTTATCCAATAAATTATTGCTACTATTTATAATTAGAAATTGTGCGTTGAGGAGTAGAAATGCTCTTTCAAATCTTGTCTTCAAAACTGGTAATCCTACACTTGGGGGAATTTGCTTGTAAACTGTAATCTAAGTATAGCTTTGTTGCATTATACTTCGTCTACATACATCTATAGTGTCATATGCTATCGTACCTACCCATCGCGTGCAATGCCATTCCCACATCTTCAGCTCTTCTCCGTTCGACAAATGTGCATCTCTCCTATAATTATATGTGCTTACCAGCTATTCTTATACCTTATATATGAAATTAAATTAAGAGAAAAAACAATTAACTCACTTGCTTTTAATGTGTGCAACCGCGTGATGCTGCGGATAAGGGTGTTTAATATGTCAGTCTATTTAATTTACAACTACAACATGTGCTGGTTGCCCTTTATTCGAGAACCTGCGCGAAGATCCAAACCTCCGATACTCAAGACCTGACTCAAGACTCAAGATATCATCCCCAAACCTCAATTCCTCTTTCAAAGTGCAGTACTGCACTTAATTTTGTCCTGTCCTATCTTAACGTGTCTTTCAGTTCTACAGTTTCTCGACGAAGAATAGACAGGTGCATCGTCATAATGTGGCACATAAACGACGTTGACGTTGGCGTTGATGTTCAAGCTATTGTTGGCATTACATGCAGTTATAGTTTCTTGAGAGTTCCAATCCAATGCAAGTTACTAAATTTAATGTAAGTCAAAGAAATGACAACATGCAATTTGGCATCCACATGGCATCGGTATTCCGCTCTTTCTCTACTGTTTGTTGAGTCTGCGGCTGGGGTACATTGATAGGTTGGTAGATCAGTAAAACACAAGCACCTTAGGGAAGAACTACATACATATAAATATATACAGTAACTTTTCCGTTTCCACGCTTAGACACAGAGACAGCTAGTATCTGTCTGCGGTGGCATGGATGCAGTTAAAGTTTCGACGATTTTTTCCTTGGTGCTCATGTGTGAACCTCAATTTAAAATGTACCCCTAATAATAATTATTGTAAATAATAATTATAAATGCTGTCTTTTTCAGCACATTACCTGCACTTGGTTTTGGTTTTATAAAAAAAACAACCAAATGTGGTCTGAGAAACAATGGCGGTAGCGAGAGGCAAACGAAGAGATTATACCTACATAGGTATACTGTACTGTGCAGCGTACAAGTACACCCTCATCTTTTCATCTGAGCACATTATCATTTATTTAGCTATTTTACAAGCTGACGATGAAAACCAAAAGGGAAGCAAACTAGTAATAGTCAAGTCGACATGTTTCTTGAAAGAAAGAAGACCCAAAGACGAAGACTAAAACGAAGATGAAGATGAAGACGAGTACTCTACTGACCTTAAAAAACTCAATTGAATGACTGAGTGAATTTTTCTTCCTACAGGCATGCTTTTTGCACTGTACTCACTCAACTCCAGCCTGACTGTGAATCCATCCAAATCCATCGCATCAGCTCCGGCTGTTTCCAAATATCTATCCACTCCACTCAATTCCATGCACTATTATAATTGTATCTACTACATCCATGAATTTGTTAAGTAAGGCTGTAACAAAGATATCGAGTGTGAAGCTATTGCAAAGAAAATTGCAGCTTGAATGAATGAAATAGTGACTAATTATGGGATTCTACTCTGGGATTGCCTTCCCTTGTCTCGATCCTCATCTGTTGTTTTTTCTTTCTTATTTTTACTTTGAGATCTTTACCTAGCTTTTCGTCTGCAATTACTGTTAATGACGTGCATGTGTGAGTTCCTCAGTGCATGGGGAATTAACACCAAACCAAGTCAAGACCAAAGATGCCTACCTACGCCAAAACGCATTGTTGGGAGATCTCTCACTCAAAATCAGCTGCAGCTGACTGATAGTGAGTGCACTGTTTGAGCTAATAATAAGGAAAACTTGTAATATTTCACTGAGTAATTTTCACCGACACAATTAGCTAATCATCATTGTAATTGTTTGTGTGATGGATGAGCAAGACTGTGTACTAGCTTGGATGCCTGTAACTGCAGACCGTAATTGATTTGATGGACATGGAGGTACCTGCAGGTACTTGTGCTAACTTTCGTGGGTTCCTTGGATAGATGAGCACATAAGTACCTACGTACGATTAGCTAGCCACATTACTAACCGCATCGCTACCATACTACGGCCCCCCTAAAGGCCCACACAGACAATCAACAATCATCGAATAATATCAAATCAAGTTTTATTGCATCAAATAATTTCTTTAACGGACTATTGAATTTTAGCAAACATACACCTACGTTACGTTAAAATGCATGGAATATTGCATTGCTCTATGCCTTCTGTGACTTGGAAGAAACTTACATGAACACAGAGAAACCTGAGAGCAAGTTGAGATGTTTTCTCAACAATGAAGAACTATTTACAATTACTAAATAGATAAGGACATTATCTATATGTATTATATTAGCTTTAAAATCCACTAATGTGTATTTCATGTTAAAGGTGAACTTACCGAAAGACTTTAATTAGAGCATTCAATCACCACAGGAGACCAATAAGGTTTTACAATAACAACTTCATCACAGTGTAAATTATTATTTTTATATCAGATGCTACACATTCATTGCATCGTCATGATTTTGGTGTTCATGTACTTGCTCGAGCTTCTGCTTGTAACATTCGCATCAAATAAGGCGTTAATGGTAAATCCTGATTTAGTTTTTAGATAAAGAGAGGATGATGATCTTGGTAATAAACGAAGGGAGTCATAAATTTCTAGATTTTATAAATTAGGTTATAGCACCGCTTCTCTCTTCTCATGTAGGTAGTGCACCGGTTGCAGTGATAACGTCAAGCTTAGTTAGAACAATTTCAAAAAAACAGTCATAGACAAATCCATATAGGTATATAGGGTTCTATACTGTAATCCCACCCTTTCAGTCTCTCACCATAAATATACTCGACTTCGACTCGAGGAAGGGATGAAAAATTGTCAATCGTATCGTACACACTTTACGTATGTGTCAGATAAATATTTACGGTGACGCGAAAATAATTAGACAAAAACGCCTGTGTAAACTAACTGATTTCACAGCTTCAAATCGAATCCATGCAATGCTTTCTCTTCTTTAAAAAGTAGAATGAAAAATACGTGGATTACTGTGCTTTGACAATTCACAAGGGAGGCGGATGACACGCAAGATATCCCAAAAACCACAATCAAAATCCATTTTACTCATTACTCATGGGAGAATCCGAAATTGAAAAAAACGGTTTCAAAACTTCCATCTTGGATCAGAAGTCAGAAAAACTTTGACTTGCTTACATGTAGTCCTATGCTGGTTTTTTTTACCGCTTTTCATCCAATTGTGTACTCAGTTTTTCTGCACATTCCTTTAGAGACTACTCCTGATTTCACTGATTTTTAAGCTGAATCACGACAACAAAGTCAGTAACGTTCACGATATTAATAGTAGAAATAGAATTTGTTTATTATTTACTTACTCGATATCTTTCCGTCCATAAAATCCAATGAAATTATTTCGACTGATATTTGTATTACAGACACTTTGAATGAGCGTGGGTTCACACACAAACTTATATGTATCAAAATACTACACGTTTTTCTCAAGTTGTTGATGCATGCCACAGAACTAGTAAGGAAGGACTCTGGGTCCAAGTTGGAACTAAGCGATAGTGGTCAGCCCGATTTGTGGGTTGTTTTGACTTGACTTGGCCGAAGGGAAGTGTTCTGCTGTCAATTGTTTACCACTCGTGTAAATACAACAAATAATGGATATCCACAGCACGTTTTCCAAGATAAGCTAGTATTTTTTTTTATTTTTTTTCGTGCCTCGACTTTGACTTGGTATTTTTATTTCCGTTGAGGCCAAACAATGAGAAAAGTTAGTGTGATTGGAACAAGATGATGTACTGCATGGCACACCAGCAGCGTAGGTGTTGATGTCTATTCCGATCTTGGCGATGAGATGGGATGGGGATGGTAGGAGAGCAACAATATACTTGGCAGAGAGACACGAAACACGCGAGTTAACCACAGGACTCTAAAGTCTCAACTGTTCAGATTAATCGAGATTAACTGAAAGAAACCCTCAGTTGAATTTTTGCAAGTGGATAGCCGTGAATTTCTTATAAGATCCTTTCTTCATTTCTCTCCTTCACCCTCCTTTTCCTCACTACTTGGCT
>JAAXYX010005075.1:0-11394 GCA_036851915.1 Ptenothrix huangshanensis | reverse complement strand
TCCGGGTCCGGGTACGGGTACGGGTCCGGGTCCAATTTTGGCTGTACCCGTGGTCCGGGTCCGGGTACGGGTACGGGTCCACGATTTTTGTACCCGTGCGGAGCACTACATAAAGCACATTCATACAAAACTGATTTTGAATGAGATCTGAATACTAAGGGTTTAATTAATGCAATGACAATATGACGATTTTAATAGCATGGTTGAAAACTGTTCAGTTGCTTTTATGACCGCATAACTTTTTATAAAAAGTACATACGGAGGAAGGAGGCGCCCAAATGTGGATTAAATTTGAACTAGTTTGAACTACTCCGGGATCGTTTAAATACTAACAAATCAATTTTAATTACAACGAATCGAACAATAAACACAAGTTTGACTAATGTACAAAATATAATTAACAAGGAATAACATTTTCAAGTTGAATCTCCCACTTTTACCGTACGTACTTGAGTAATTAACAATGCTTAAGTTTAACAAGTTTTAACTAATAACTGAGGGTTTTCGCATCAAGCTTTTGCGAGCGTATGTTGTTAGTGACTAACAGATTGAATTATTGACATAGATTGAACAGAATTATTCACATAGTGCCAACGGAATGTTTCCTTCTTGTTTGAATGTGTGCACGTATGGCATGATAGGACTTAGTCCACAAAGTAAACCTGGAACAGAAAACAAAAAATGTAAAGCAAGTAAATTCTATATTACCCACCATGATATGATATGAAACATGAATATCCAATGACAACATAAATACTTGCATATAATGAATTCGTGAAAAAGAATTGGGGTTGAGTTTAATATTGAAAGTAAACAGCAAACAAAAAATACTAAAATACCTACCCCTCATGTTCCTGCCGCGCATCTTGGAACCTACACAAAGGTTGACGTGAAGCTGTGGACAGAGTTTAAATGCAAACAACCCAGTCACATGGGACATGACTGGCACAATCCCTTCATCTCTGTCATCCTCCGAAGAATCGTAGATCGACAGATTCAAGCTTCTCAAGTCTAGAAACGAAATCAAATTACATACCATGCTAAGTTTTTCAACGGCTAACGATAACTTAAAAACAAGACACTAATAGTACAGTGTCCAGCAAATAGTTAATTGCTCCTTTATTAATCCAAACTAAATAAAAAATCAAAAATCTTTAATTACTTTTCGCATCCAAAATCGAAGGCCCTTCTCTCATTGCATTCAGTTCAGATACGTCGACTTTTCTAGAGTCATCATGAAGCATCAGACAAGTTTTATGAGAAAATCCTGTAAACCCCGCCTCGATTGCAGGCCACGTATTTCTATCTTCTTCATCGTTTTCATCAAGATTAAACCCCACAGAAAGAGTCTCCAATTTTTCAAGTTTCCACAAAGCCTTTGCAGCCAGTTGAAAATCCTCTACAATCCCAATTTCAACTGTGCGAAGATTGGGAAATAATGCGCTGAAATTCTCCACCCATTCTGCAGGAGGTCCGTGTCGAAAACGCAAAAGTTTCACAGACTCCAATACATCGTCAGTGGAAGCTCGAACATTGTCCTCCCAGTCCAAGTCAGAATACTCGGAGAGTCTGTAGAGCACAGAAACCTCAAAGGATTCCAACCGCGGAAATATTTCAGACAATCTGAGTTCTTCCGGGAACAACTTGCCATCGATGGGTTCGACCAAAGCCAAAAGTGAATAGAAATGAATTCTTTTAAGATTTGGCATAACAGGGAATTCGAGTCCCAGACAGTCGCCAAGCGGCTCGGAGAATAGTTCCGTCAAACTTTTGGCACAACTCCTTAAGCAATTGGTGAGAACTTGAGACACCCGCATCATGTCGTCCGGCTCATCATCGGATTGCTGCAGAAGCAAATGCAACTTCTTCAAATGCAAATCTTTCAAATTACCACAAAGGAATTTTTCATAATAATCCAAATTTTCATTGGAAAGAGTCATATGGAATCGGGTGAGAAGATGGACTCGGTTCATCCGCATTAAAGACTTAAGAAGAAGCTCCTCGCTATTGTTGTTTATTCCGACGTCCACAAGAGACGGACAGGATTCAAGCAAATCAACCAGAATCTTTCGAGGCGGAGGTACGAAAAAGCGTAGCGATTTCAAATTCGAAATTGGTTTTCGTGATGATGCTGGTTCAGGAAATAGTTCACTTAAATCCTCAGTCTGCTCCCAGAGAACGGGAAAACTTCCAACCAATAAACTTTCAAGATTTGGCAAATCATTCGTAAGTAAATTTCGAAAGTCCGCGAGAATCTTAAACTCGGTGTAGGTTTCGGGATCAAAATCCATGTACTTACGATCATAAAGTTGGTCATTGTTATAAAGTCTTATCTCCAGGTGCTTGATAGTGTGCCCAAACTTTTTTAGAAATGATTTCAGATTGTGACTACCAAGGTTTGGGAAGACAAAGGAGAAACTGTTGCATGGAAACTGAATTTGAGCTTGAGATGGAAATTGAATTCCGTTGCCCATTACTTCTGAAAGGAGCGCGAGATCGTGATAATCTTTAAATTTCTTTTGATGTGACGAAAGACGTTCGTCGTCGTCTTCAGAAACCTCGTTAAAATCAAATTTTATTTTAAAAGCTTGCATCTTCAGGAGGATTTGCGTGGCAGTGGATATCCAGGTAGGGCTGACGAGCCGGCAGGCTTTTAGGTCGGAGGGGGGCAAGTTCGTCAGGATGCTATGAAGGACCTTCATACAAACAATAATTCAATTCATTAATGAAAACACAAGATTTTAATCATTCTAGTTTGGAAATATTTCTAAAAGAAAATCAGTGGTTTTGTAGCTTAGTTATATACCCAATCGATGGCAAAGACTTGGTCCTCCGGAGATTTTTCTGGAACAGCTTCGATGTCTTCAGTTTTGCTACTCAAATTCACATTTTCAATAGTCGGTAAACCATTTTGGGTACTGAAATCACGCTTCTTGTTTCTACGTGTACACTGCGCAAATTCCGACTTTTGCTCTGTGCGCAATTGGTCTGCATGAGCTTGATTTTGTTTTGGGGAAGTTTTCTCCATGTCAGTATCAGTATCAATGTAAGACTCAGTTTTTTCATTTTCTGTAGTAACTTCGCTTTCAGTCTTGTACTTGGTGGTTTCCAAAAGACATTCAATCTACAAAATCAAACACATTGGTTGGTAAACAGTCAATATTAAAAATGAAAATCACAATACGGATTTTCTATATGCGCGTAAACAATATAAAGTATAGCGTAAAGTTATGACAAAGGAAATTAAGGTAGAATGAAAGACTTAATCAATGTAAGCATAAAAGTAATATTCTGAGTAACAACGTTTAACGCAATTAACGCTACCAGCTAGCCAGCTAGGTGCTGACTTTTACTATTTTCAACTGCTTACCTTTTCCAGCAAATCACTAAGGAGCAAATTGTCAATTCGAAATACATCAAAAGCTTTGACAAAATGCCTTAGGGATTCCGTAGCATTTTGTAAAATTTTCCAGTTTTGTTCCATCCTGAATACTGAGACCCGATAATTGATAATAACACAACCAACAGTTGAGTCACTCAACAGTAAAATTGGCGGAGAAGATAATTGTCAATTGTCAATATGAAACCAATAATTGAATAATTCCCAATTCCCACTGTAATAAATACAATTGACAGTATAGCTTTTAAATCACTCTACGCTCACGTTAAATTTTTGCGACAGGATTTCTTATGAAAAACAAGTCAATTCGTATTGTTTAATAAAGAATAGTATGATGAAAAATAATAACTTGCAATGTTGCAAGTTGCAATTTTGCAATATAATTTTCTCAGGATAAAAATGAATGAAAGCTATAACGTCAATTATCTCAATTCTGCAATAACTGATAACTGATAACTATCAATGCAAATCAATTCAAAATTAAAATTTTCGCGAGAAAATCGGATGATGGATGAGCAAATGAGCATCCAGCCTGCGACAAAAAGCTTACTGCGCTCAGGCTTGCTGTGCTGTCATGAGAAAATCAACACGAATTCACACTATGCCATAACAGACAACAGGTGGTCAACAGAACGCTTTAGGGTATAGGAAGCCAGCACAAATTACGTCACTTTGTTTGAAAACAATTTAGGACCCCCTCCCCACCCCATGTCGTCTACTTAACTTTGGCTATCTTTAACATTTAAAGGTGTCCGTCACTTTTTACTAGTGCAGTGTTAGTAGGCAGTAGGTATAGATGGGACTAAGATAACGAATGCGTGATTAAGATTTTTAGTTTTAAGACGTGTTTTAGTAATTACACAATTAGGTAGCTAATTTTAATAGTTTTTTCCTGGACCGTTAATTCCGGGAAATTCCAATATTTCTTATTTCTTGTAATAATTAAATGTTTTAATTTGTAATCCTTCCTTTGGTACTGCGTCGGTGATACATACATACAGCCGGGTGCAACTAACTGATGCACCGAGGGAAGTCCAAAATGTCTTGTGCATTCACTTGTAATCGTAATGTAACTTGGGAACTTGTAACTTAACTTTAATTATTTAATTTAACATAAACTGCTAGCTGGTAGATGCATACGTTCATATCTTAATTGCAATTAAAACATAATCATGTTCTTCCGAAAGTGGAAAGCGTGATAGTGTGATTGCTAATGCAAAAAACTGGCATTTCAGTTTCGGCACCAATTATTGTTAATTAACAGACAGTACCTACCAATCAACCAAACCGAAGTTATGTAAATAATAAGATACTTTAGTAACCAATAATAAATAAGCAGTGCTTATTAAGCAATACTTGTTTATAACTGCCAAGTGCAAAAACATACGATTGACGATTTAGCGATTAGATAAGAAACGTGAGCCAACTGACAAAGTTCAAGTTCAGAATTTAGAACAACTGTTAATCGCAATAATTATCATAATCCGAAATTATATGAGATGATTAAACATAAAATTATATTAATTTTAACCATGGTCAATATAGTGCAATACCATGAAAGGTAGTATGGCGGTTTTGACTGTGGTAAAACTTCCTACGTCGACATACTCGACATTCACAATTCTATCTCGTCCTCGTTCTCGTTGTTATCATTATTTATTATTTCCATCCTCATCACACTTAAATATCAGTCCCAATTTAGTTATTATTAGTAAATCATCACAATTTACTCGTTCTTTTAGCAGCGTTCATTCTTTTATTAGTTCGCATTTTGATTATTGTAATAGTATTTTAAGCAATTGTGGTTTTTTAAAGTATAATTGTCCCTTTAATTCCCGTGGAGTGATGACCAGCGAAACAACAGCGAAACAAAAGGACCACTTGGAAGTGACAAAGGATCAATGTCGAAGTTCAAGTGCCCACGAAGTCGTCGTGGAATCTATGAACGAATTGTCACCCACTGTCAAAGAATTAAAATTGCGGGTCAAGGTCAACGAGGGTCACGGTCAAGACCAAAATGAATTCAGTTTCCTTCCAGGACAGTGGTAATCAACATTGTTTATAGTATGGTAAAAAATCAATTAATTTCATTTGATTTCTCAAGTTGATTCGTTTGTTTTTCTGTTTGTCACTTTCGGTTTTAAACAAAAATATATTTGGTTAATGTGTTAGAATCATTTATCAATGCCAAATAAATTAATATGATTTTTAAATTTTCGTAGGCTTGACGTTTTTATTCCGGGTGTGAAAACGGTGGGGGGATTCTCTATCACTTCTAGTCCCAAGCAGCTTGTCACGAGTGGCATAATTGATCTAGCCGTTAAGTACTCCGAGTGGCCCCCGGCTCACTGGGTTCATACGAAAGTAATCAAATTAAATTAAAAATCAAAGTTACAGTAATAATTGTTGTATCTACAAACTGTGGTGTGTGTGACTTTTACATCTTTTGAAAATAGGTAATGATACCTTTCTTTAAATTTATTGCAGTGCACTGCAGGCAGTCTCCTGAACATTCGAAGTGGCGGTGACTTCACTCTTCCCTCTGATCCGAAGGGTGGCCTCGTGTTCGTGGCCGGAGGTGTGGGGATTAATCCCATTGCATCAATGATTTTCCATCTCCACGATATCCAATATAAGTTCCCCATTAAACTACTCTACTCAGCAAAGACTGTTCAAGAGCTTATTTTTAAGGTAATTACTTATATACTTCCAAGGTTATAAATTTTATGTTTGTATTATACAAAACATAAAATAAAAATTTCAGAAATTCAAAGAGTGAACGAACATTTATGCAGTGAGGACAGTATAGAAAGAATGCAATTTTAAACAAAAAAGAAATATAAAGTACTCCAGAATAGAAAAGAATTTTACGAAGAATTGAAAAGAGCATTTAGGTTTTCAAATAGCGAAAAAGCAAATTGTTGATTTCAGCCTAAGAAAAACCTAAAATCAGTATAACTTAAATATGAAACGGAAGTTCCAAAGAGTATTTAGGAAGTACAAAAAGTTCAAGGTGTCCTTGGAACTATCCCCCACTGATCTATGCCCCCTCTCGTTTAACACCCTTGTGAATCGATTAAATTACAAACCAATTCCCCCCTTTATTATGTAATTTCCTATGTTCAATAATTCCCCTCTCTCTCATAGTACTACCTACAGCTTTGCTGTTTTGTAAATAGAACCCTCGGAGCACTAGGGTAGAAGTGGGTAATTGTGAATGCGGGTAATTGTGAACACTACAACATACAATAAGTAAGAGTTAATAAAAACTACCGCAATCACTTTTACAATTATGAGCGACAGTAATTTAAAATTGTAAAATACACTGTGATGGTTTTTATTAACTCTTACTCTTACTAATTGTATTTTGAAGTGTTCGCAATTACCCGCCGTTCACAATTACCCACATCTACCCTACATACAATAATTACAATTGCTACCATTGAAGAATGAAAACCCAGCCTGAAACTAAATGTGTGTAATAATAGGTGGACGACCCCCCCCCCTTAGCATATTTTTTCAACGTTGCCGGGGTAGGGCCCCCTCGAAATTCGAATTAGAAAAATTTTAAATTAGAAGGGTAGGGAGGCAGTTCCCTTCGCTAGTCTTTGCGTACTTACACTCAAAAGAATTTGTTAAAGGAGGTACCACAGGGAGGAACTAATTTACATCTACTGTTCCATTGTATTGGTACTATAATGAAATCTTTTTCCTCATTTTACTACTAGGATCGCTTTGACTCTCTGCAAACAGCAATGGATAACTTACACGTAGAGTACTACGTCACTTCCTCCTCAGCCTTTATCGAAAAAACTAATGACCCAAGCCAACTTCAACCTCATGGGAGAAGAATGACCCAAGAGGACATTGCTAAATCGATCACGGCTAGCAACGACACCCCTACTCTCTTCGTCTGTGGACCTCCACCCCTCATTCAACTAACAATGACGACCGCAACAACAATAAATGAAAGTCAAAGTCAAGGTCAAGATATCCAGGTGATATTTGAAAAGTGGTGGATGTAGACTATGGAAGCAAATCGCAAGACTACAGAACAGATACAAATTCAATGACATCGTGGCTGGATAGAAGTTTATGAGGGGCGACAAAATGATTCCACCAGAGCAAGACTACAATAATAGCAAAATTCACTTAAGTTTGAAATTAACTAAAAACTAGTCATTTAAATAAAGGTGCTATGAATACGAACACACATACAGAAAACTAATTACACTTAACTAATCGCAAATAATTTAGTTTTGATAGTGTTTATGATTGTGACTCGAATTTCTCAAATTTTTGTCATTCTAACGCAATGACTTCTTAGTAAACAATGCGAATGCGTCTACGATTAATTAATCCTAGAATGCAAATAAAAATTACCAATCGTTGCTTCAGTTTAATAATTTGTGTTTCTCAGTTCTTTATTAGTTGTATATAAATAATAACTCAACCAGGGGCGTATCCAGAAAATTTTTATTTAGGAAAATAGTAAAAAAACCTCATTATATCTAGTGCAAAAGAAAAAATCTCATAATAATTATCTGGTGTAAATTTTACAAAATCTCATTAGTCCCAGTGTAACATTTGCGGAAAAAATCGTTTCTCGCGTAACTTTTCCAATACCTCATTATACTAAGTGTAAAATTCGAAAAAAGCTTATTTTATGTACACATAATTTTGTCCAAGTGGAGGGGCTACAGTACGTCTCCACCCCCCCCCCCCTTCGGATCCGCGCCTAAAAACAATCATAACTACTCGTAAATAAGAGATCATGGAATAAAATAAAATTCCAAACATTAATTCAACAAACAATTAACTGTTTAGACCACAAAATAAATTCATGCTCCGGTGATTTTACAAGCCCATCTGATCCAGAAGTAAATGTAGTGTACGCAAATTACAAGTGTACAAATTATTGGATTCAAATTCAAAGGGCCTGTCTTAAAGATACTGATTTTGGTTAATTTTCAATTCCTTCGTTCATAATGGGATCATCAAGGTATCTATAGAACAACAGAAAAAATGATTATTTATAACTAACTGCTAACATACGATTCACAACTAATTATACATTTCCAGACCATTTTTCATTTTGTAAATTTAAAACATATTAAAATGCATTCACTGTTATAATTATAATTACCAGCAGGATTTGCAAAAGCCGTCAAGTGATCACAAAAATATAACTTCTTTGAGAATGTCAGTAAGAACCACGATACAGTTACTCTGAAGTTTTGGGTCCTCCTCCATTTCATTCACTTTAGCCACTTCCATCTCTTCTGAATTACAGCTCAAATGTGTCTCATTGTGAGTTTCTAGGTCACTTTTTGTCATTGAAGAATATCCACAGTTGGGAATATCGCAAATGAGTAATTTATCTCCCGAATGCCTTAGCGCGTGTATTTTAAGATAGCTCTTCCTGGTACACTTGAAGTTGCAATCTTTGAATTGACAGGCAAATGGTTCCTCGTGAGAATGTCCGTTACTCTGAAGTTCTGGGCATTCTTTGACTTCATTTGTTTGATCCGATGTCGACTGCGCACTTCCGCTCAATTGTCGCCTACTGGTCGTTTTTAAGTCCCCTTTTGTCTTCGAAGAATAATTATTCAGCAAAATGTTGCACTGCCCTTGATTTTCTCCGGAATGCATTCTAAACATGTGCGGCTTAATATTGCTCTTCTGGTTACTCCTGTAGTTACAACCACTGAACTTGCAAGCGAAGGGTTTTTCACCAGAATGAACCAACTTGTGCCTTTTGAAGCTACAACACTTGTATGACCAAAAGCTACACCCACGGAAATCACACACAAATTTTTTCTTCTCCGGGTGTCCGAACACGTGTGTATTCAAGCTCGACCGAAGTTTGCATTGAAACCAACAATGTTCAAAAGGGCATTTGAAACGCTTTTTCTGCGAATGCTTGCTTCTATGGTAATTCAATTCGTCCAGATCATTTGAACTGTAGAAACAACCTTGGGTTTCGCACTTGAAGGCTTTCGCAGGTGAATGCCTCATAAAATGATGGTACTTCAAGCCGGACGGATGAGTGAATAAACTCTTGCATTCTTCGACAGTACACCGGTAACGCTTTTTTTCTCTATGTATCCGTCTGCGCTTCTTTAAGCCAGCGGATGTTCCTGATGAAAATTTGTTGTCTTTAAAATCACATTTGAATGACTTTTCTTGGGAACGAATCTGTTCGTGCCGTTTCAAATGCATGGAAGATTGGCTTTTAAAATCGCATTCCTTTTCCGCACAAGTGTAAGGCTCTCCTGTATGTGGACGAACGCGTGTAACAAGTGATGAGTGAATTCGAACAGATTTCGAGGACAAGTTACTGGAGCAGGACTTGACAGCAGAGTGTTTCAGCATGTGTGTATTTAAACTTGACTTGTAATAATAAGATTTAGTGCATCCTTCGTGGCTGCACTGGAAGGGTCGATCTTTTCCAGTATGGAGCCTCACATGCAATCCGAGATCCTCTTTGCGGGCAAAAGAAGACGAACATCGCTCAAATAAGCAATTAAAACGAAGCATTTCGGCTGCGTTAGGGAGGAGATGAGTTTCCATATTTCCTGTGGGGAAAAAATAAGAATGATGACTGCGATCTTTAAAGAAAATGCAAGAAAATGAACTCAACTGTTGAGGAGATCTGAAATCACAAAAATTATATAAAAACAGGGACCTGGGATTGAATTTCTGGGATACTGTGTAACGATAAAACCAATCTTTTCAAATTAACGCTTTCTGAAATCCAATTTTCCAATTACAAATGTTTTAAAAAACACAACTTTAAAAATTACACCTTTTGAAAACGTCTCGATTTTCCAATCCAAATTTGTGTAAAGGATGTGCTGATGTACAATAAACACTTTTAAACAAGGTCAATTTTTTTTTACAATTATTAACAATTCAAATTCAAATAATGGATAAAAATCATGTCTCCAAAATCTGTTCGTACAGTTTGAATTTACAATTGACGGTTTTCGTTTTAAAAACAACCTGCAATCTGACAGCATCAAATTTTTACCGATGACAATTATGACTCTGGGAAGTGTCAAATTACAATTGGGCGAAGATCACAACCAAAAATGCCATTATCAATTATATGTTATATAATTATAAGGTTAATTTTTGAACTTACAGTTGCCAGTCCACGTCCAACGTCGCGACAGAGCTATGAGTTAGTTGTTGGTGAAATAAATAGAGTTCTGCTCACTATTTATATGAATGCTGCAATGACCTACAGCGACGGCCTGGCCAGGAAAATACCGGAGCTTCAAACGTCATTAAACTAGAAGGAGGAATGACAATTATACTGTTGCAGACAAATTACTCAGGAATAAAAATGCTAACGTCAAGCGTTGGAAAATCATATACGGTCATCGTGACTTTAAACTCTGTATTACGTCCGTAGGAACCTAATAATTACATACAGTACGCTGCAAGCAGCGCTTGTGGAGTTGCATTATTTTACGCTGGAAAGAGCGTACAAGCGTACTCTTAAATCAACGTATTACCTATAAATATAAAAACATCAAAGTTCCCGACTAATAGCTAGGACAGAGCAAAGTAATTGTGAATTGTGATCTCTGCTTGATTATGATTAAGGCGACCTGAAAGCATAAAAGGCACGAAAAGTATTATAAAGCACCGGAATGCTGGTCGCCAGTTTTATAAGCTTTTGGAAACCTACTTTGACCAGAATTATGAATTTTATTTTTTTGAAAAAGCATAAAAAGCATTTTGAACTTCTGAAAAGCATAATTTTAGCATTTTGGAGAAAAAAGCGCTTTTTTAGCATTTTGAGCCAGATTTTCGAGGTTTTAGATTGTATTTGTTTGAAAAAACTAAATTTTGAAAACGCGTTTGAAAAAAATTGTAGCTTTTAGAATCCCAAATTTTAAAATATTTTTCAAAGGACTTTGAAACACAAAAAATGACGTTATATTAGCAATTGGAGGGATAGAACAATATTTGAAGCCTTTTTT
>JAAXYX010005074.1:0-11396 GCA_036851915.1 Ptenothrix huangshanensis | reverse complement strand
TATCATGATGTGAACCTACTTGAGGATTCTGATAATATTTTGCCCCATCATAAAAAAACGAATACATCACTGAATGATTTGAGGTAAGTTAATTTAGAATTTTTAACAAAATCTACGATATGGGCTACTAAGTACGATGAATTTATACATTTACATAAACAATGAGAATTTCCCAAATACGACAAACACCATAGTTTTACAATCGCGTACCGAAACTTAACGATTTCGGTCGTATTCAATCAAACAAACACTTATGGAACATACTGTGAACTAACTATAATATAAAGTCGTATAAAGTGTACTAAAAATTTTTTGTGCACTGTTCGTAGGAAGCAACATCGTAACATCAAAGACGGCTACGATTATTTGCATAAAAAAGCAGCTTCGGGACCGACTTCTTTAGACTTTACTGAACCTAGAGTTCAAAATCTATGGAGAATGGCATTAAAGGGCGACTTCACACCTGACGAGTTAGTGTCTCTACAGGTAAGATAAAATTGAGCTTAACATTAGCGGTATTCAGTATCTTACAGGTTTCGCATTCGTTTTTTTCTGCGTTTAAGCTTCTTCAATGTTAAAGGTATAGGAAACTTGTTAAAGTGCGTCCAGTTTGAAGTTTGCCAAACATCACTAATTACTGTAACGGCGATGTTGGTGCTTTCATCATTCCAGACCCTTTCGTCGTTGTAACCAAAAGTGCACTAACTATAAGTCTTGTAACACGATATGTCATTACAGCACGATATCGAATACCGCTAGTGTAGGTAGTTATTATTATACGAAATATATGATGCACACAATTTAAGTTAGGCCTATAAAGATTTCATATTATTACCCATTATTTTGTACGACTGATTTCAAATTAGACCGAGCTGAAACATTATGAGAAGAGGATAGAAAAGCTTCACGTTCTTCAAGGAGAACTTTTAGTCAAGTCAGAATACAACCAGAAAGATCCGAATGCAGAAAAGGAAATTCAATCATTTTTTGAAGACAAAATTAAGCGGCATGAACGGCAAGTCGAAAAATTGCATAAGGAGTTGGAAACCAAGATTTTAAATCGACACAGTGAGCTTTAAACTTCAATTCTCAGGTTGTGATGTGTCGTGTCATATTCCTGGATGGTGTTAACGCTATTCACTATTCTCTTTAGTTTATTCAATTTCAATCGTTACAACCTAGCCTCTACTCGGAGACAGCAATAATTACATCGTCGGTATGATTGCGCACATTTTGGTGTAATATGTTATGCCTGCCGGTGGTCAGTCTTGGTATGGATCTGCATTTTACAGTTTTGAGATCTTCTACATAATATGTAGCCTTTTCTAATTTTCTTCGCGTGATTTTTCATTGTCTCAAATTAATTCCTGTATAATTTACTACTCGTAGGGTTGTATAATTATAATTTTAAACCAACGATTTAATTTGGTCTAGAATTGACAATTTGATAGAATATTTGATATAAAATGTTTAGTGTATTAAATTACTGTTTTGCTAAACGTATAACGCCTGCGTGCAAACTATGAGTTGCAGCTTAAAAATATTCACAACTTTAATAATGTCGTTTTCTAACTCAAGCTCAGAGTTATTATCTCTTAAGGCTTAAGGTTTTTCAGTTATATTTAAATAATTTGTGCTAATTGTGTGATGATCAACGTTACACGAAGTGAGCAGCCAGGAGGGCCTGTATAGCTGTGTTGTGCCAAACACCACTATTATTAGTATTATGCACCTCATTGAAAGAATTGCAATGGTATGAAATATTACCCGGTTAATATTACTGTTATTAATATTGAACAAAATCCAGCCAGAAACAAAAAATGAAAATAAAGTACTCATCTCCTATACATTTCTCCTTATTTTTGGCAGTGTTTCGTTGTGGTGTCGATCTTATTTAAGTGTTATTACGATACTTTTAACTTAGTTAATTTAATTATTATTGTTATCGTATTAGTCTGGTGGTGCAGCTAAAGATTTCAGTTTTTGCCTTTGAATTACCTGTAGATGAAAGGGTAGGTTAACTTTAACGAGCCATTCTACTATACTTCTTCTACTAGGTCCAGGACCCAGGACCTAGTTGACAGTAATATAACGTCATATTTAACCCCCGATAATTGAGCTGCACCTTTTAAATGAAGTCCTACAACTGGTGCAGTTAAACTACGTTTACAAATTACAATTCAAATTAGTTCATGTAATCATATTATTTCTGTTCCTTCAAAGCATCATTAAAACGTGGTCCGCACGGATCTCGCATATGTACTTGCATTGAAATGTCATAAAAGTCATTTTATTCTATTCCTCATATCAATCGCTCTGAACAAGTTAAAATGGTTAAAAATAGTGGCACATAAATACCTAAATTAAAGAAGAGGAAGAGTGTAAATTTTAAAACAGTAAAATGTGGGAGGATTATAAAGACCAATTTTAGAAAATATTGTAAAATTACTCTGTAAATAGTATTACTATCAGTAATTTCATGAATTCCAAATTGCATTTGTGTTTTTAGTGAAAGTAACGTCATATTATTACAAAATATATACATATTATAATACTTGTAATCATCAATTCCATTGATTTCAATACTCTATTCCTAGACTTGCTATAACACAACACTAGCCTGGATCAGGATCGCAGACATGATTTATGTAAATCAACTGGAAGAGATATTTTACAAAACTCTACATAGAAAAATACAAGTACGGACTTGTGCAAATCTTAAACAAAATAAAGGTCAAGGTTTCGTCCAAAACTCCACAACGATTCAACTATAACAATACAATCATTCGTGGGAGGCTAATAAATAGTCTTAATAATAAATTACTGTCCCTTCATAGATTTTTTAAATATACGATTACATTGTTCGGCATGTGTGTTATACGTTTTAGTGGAGAAAAACAAAACTTTTGGACAGTTAGAACACTGCAGGATAGCATTTGGTAACTTTCTTCTTGGGTCATTGGGTGTCAAATATAAATATCTTCGATCCTCTTTTTCTTCCGCTTTTCCGAGCCTTTCAGGAGTATCTAAAGCTTTTAGTTTTCTCGACGTAGTCGGCGTCACAGTACCACTCCCTTTCAATAAAAGCTCCATCTCCTGCTAAGTAATGGAAAATGGATATTAAACTATCGAATTCGAAGTATGATTTTTTATTAATTATATAACCTAATAATCTCTGATATTTTAGTAAAATAAAATTATTGATAGTTACTCTTTTCTCTTCGTCATGGACCATTAAATGCCCAATGTAACCTTTTTTCTCAACAAAAATGCCACATTCGTGGCACTTCAACGTCTTTTTTTCGTATTCGATGTCATCGTCGTCTACATGCTTTCTTTTCCCATCCCTGCTGTTTTTAATGTCATTGTTATTTTCCTCCTTCTTACTGACATCCTCGACTAAGGGAAAGCCAACTGCAGATGATGTACGTGGGGAAGTTTCATTGCCTGCAACTTTGACTTTGAATGAGTTACTGTTTTGTATCAAACTATTCCGACCAGCCGTGGATTTTCTTGCAACCTGTAACACTTTACAANTCATTGTTATTTTCCTCCTTCTTACTGACATCCTCGACTAAGGGAAAGCCAACTGCAGATGATGTACGTGGGGAAGTTTCATTGCCTGCAACTTTGACTTTGAATGAGTTACTGTTTTGTATCAAACTATTCCGACCAGCCGTGGATTTTCTTGCAACCTGTAACACTTTACAATCACAATTCAATCTAAACTATTTTCTTTTTCTATGATTTGCATTTGAATTCAAAATGAATAAAGCAAAATGTACAAGATAATTTTAGAAAGTAATTATAGCTTATTATAAATTATTATTATTAATTATAGCTTTGTGTTGTGGAATAGAATCAAATAATTCATCATTAATTCCTACTGGGCTTTTTGAAGGAGGTGTTCCCGTGCAGATTTTTGGAGTCACTGGTTTTACTTGTTTTTATCTGCCTTTCTTTTTGCTGTTCTTACGCTAGATAAATTTCCCTTCTGGACTCCAATTTTATTGAAGACTCCATGAACCTTTGCAAGATGATCATCCAAAGACTGGACGAGACACTTACATTCTTTGCACCATTGTTCGTTGCTGGTTGTGTGAATTATTTTCTCGTTATCCATTCTATCCCAGAAATATGTACATATGTTCAAAAGAAAAACAAAACGTAGCTACAAATTAAGCAATTCGGTAGAAATTAATTGCGATTATGAGCACGTTCTAATCGTATCGGAAACTGCCTATAAATTAAGCCAGTAGTAGGCATAGTATACCGAAGAAATTTCAAGTAATATATAATTATTATAATAATTAATTAGCACAGACGAGTAACATCCGAAATAATAACTAACGAACTTGAAACTGTCGCTTCTACATGAGACAGGTTCAAGCTTGCTGTATAGTAATGCATACACTATTTATTATTTCATTTCTTAAAATTAATTACAACAGCTAAACAAATAAATAATGCAGCCGCCGCAATGAATGCAATGAATTCTAGTAATTACAAATTACAAGTACGTAAAGTACCAAATCCCGTTCAACGTAAATGCCCTCTACCAAAGTTTGCTTACTATACAGACCCGCCATCACGGTTGAACATTACAATTTTTATTATTGTTTGTCCATACTTAGAAAAGTTGTAAATCCTTTAATAATAATTAATTAAATTATATGCGCATATTAAGCTTCTAAATTCCATCAGTGTTATTATTTACAGAGTTGAAAGGTGCCCGAAAAAGAAATAATTAGTACTTACATTTTTGCTATCCAATCCACTACTATATATTCAATGTCGTATTACCTCCGTATTAGGATTACATTATAGAATGTATTAAAACATTATTACAATCTTAAAAGTTGAAACAAGGAGACACGAAGTGGCAAGTATTCAGAGTTCAGAGGTTAGCACCAAGTCTTTAAGTCATTGTTTTAAGATGTTGGTTCAAGGAGTTTAAGTTTCCCGTAAGTGTAGCCCATGGCCCATTGGAATCAACGTTGTGGAGGTATCTATATACCTTCATAACTAGCGTATTTCCCCTATCACTATGCTAGTTTGATTATTATAAAAATGTAAATAGTGGGGTGATCAGCTAATTATAACTGTTCAGAAGTCATTACAATGGACATGACATGCAAATATTAATTATGTGCCTAGGTATAATTTGTATAATTCTTTGCTTAGCATTTAAATAATTATAAGAAATGCATATTGAAGGTTTGTAACAGGCCACAAGGGTAAAGGCTGGAAGTTATTGATATCATCAATTTTATTATTCAAATGATTAGCAAGCATCACAGGAGGACTTGGGTATATGTCGAGTCGAGTTTTACTAGATTAATTCTGTTTATCAAGCATAAGAATAAAGATCAGGATCAATTTTCAATCATGGAAATCGAACTGCCTACTAATGAAACTGCAACTTGTAATAATACATATGAGATTAAGATATGTGAACACTAGAAGTGGTGGTAGTGGTAGTTGTAGCGACGAGATGTGGATGTTTCCGATGAAGCGTGCAATTTTGTTTTGCAAATGGAAAATAAGTGTGGGTCTCATTTGCATGAACGGCATCCACAATATAGTGAGTGATGAGGGGGTAAAAAATAAGGAAACAACCAGCAGCAATGAGTACTGTGAGAAAGACCATCCGAGTAAATTGCACTCTTCTGGATATTTTATGACTTCGACGACTACGACTGGATTTCATGGAGCCTGCAGTTGACGTGGCTACCGAAGATCTGTAGGTGTCCAGCCATGGATAGATAGACAAGTAACTGTCCGTGTCTCCGTCTCCCGTTTCAGATACCGAGATTCTAGGAAGCCAAGAAATGGTGTTGTTGTTGTGATCACTGTTGGGATTTATGTGGCTACTCACTATGCTTGTAGGTTGATTAAGGCCTTCCTCTAATTTTCTTTCCTGCAGAGTAAATTCAGTCACATTTTGACTAGAATTAAAAAAGGTTAAAGTGGCTATATTGACATTTACATTATTGTTGCCGTATAAAAAACCATAGTAAGAATGATCATTAAATCTCACCAATGCTGCAACTGTTGATGAATCGATCGCCGCAACTTTGGTTTTGGGTTGTCCACGAGCCTCGTTTTGCTCCATGTTGACAGGTCGCATTAGATCCAGTAGCAAAGTCCGGGTGAGTTCGCGTGAAGTTTTATCTAAATCTAAAATCTACACCTAGAACATACGTGTTATGTATGATATATGAGTATTTGTTCCTAAAGATACTATTAGGCTCAATTTACAATTTGAATTTGAAATTTCGAAACCTTTGATTGAGTTTTCCTAGTAGTTTAGTCCTTCTTCTCGCAATAATAAATTATTATTATTATACTGAAAACTTAATAATAATTTTTTTTTCACTGTTCGTCGATTTTATGAACTAACATAAACTTACAGTGGAAGTAGAATTTTTGATTAAAACTAGAAACAAAGTGTGAATCTACGATGTAGTTGGCATGAGAGCATTATTGGATTTTTACTTCACATGAACATGGTGAGGTTATGAGCATGTGGCTTCATGGAATATCCTTTCCTATCCTAATTCTAAGTAAGCTAACGTTACGTACGAAATAACGTTACGTTACGAGCTGCAAATTGCCTGTAGCCATAATAATTATAGTTACTACAAAAATATGCAACAGGCAATCGTTTGCACGGGCATTGTCGCGTAAATGGATTTATTGAATGATTCAATGAATGAATGGTACAATTACAATATATAAAATATTAAATAAATATCATTATTTTAACCATGTGATCCACTAGCCTCATTAACTCATTATCAAATATACTGAGAGATAATTCAAAGCAGTTTTTGTAAACTCAGTGCTATTTGTACCAGCAATTCATTCATGGACGCATGAGTAAGAAAAATAATAAGTACTCTTAGGATTAGCAGCATCAACTCAAAATTTATCTGGTCTAAGGGATATTTCTTCAAAGAGTCTTTGGTCCACTTCTTGATTCAACCTCGGATCCACACTAGGTACATTGAATGAGACGAAAAATGATCTCTTGATTTTTTTGCAAAGCTTTGCAGCCAATAAGTTACTCTGAGTATGGTCGGCAGTTCCTAGAATCTGAGTTGCTGCTGGAAGTCCACCTCGATCATACGGAGTGGGCATTGAAACAGCTAGGTTGTTAAAGCAAGCATCTTGGGTACCGATCCACAAGAACGTGCAATTCGCATACTTTGTCACACTAAAGTAAACCCGGACGTTGGCAAAAGTTTCCGAAAATGTGTGGTCCGAATGACTTTTGCCACCATTTGTTCCGTCTCCAGATCCATTTAAGTTAAGACTCTCGAATGTGCTCACAACATCTCGAACTGTATCATTTGCACCAGAATCCATGACCCCCCGTATTAGTACTACACAATGGTAGGAAATTTAATGGTCCTTTTAGAAGATTTGATCGCGTATCTGAAAAAATGGAGAATTACCGTTAAAGTTATCTCGAACTGGTTCACACTTACAACTTGATAATTACCACCTAAAATCAACTAGAGGGAGAGCGCCTAATGGTCACCACTTTACTAGATGTGACGCAAACTTACCGTACAAGAATTATAATTCAAATTTGTAAAAAATGTCTACTTCACAATTAAGGGGGTGGTCACATTTAGGGTGCCGGTCACCATTAGGCACTCTCCCCCTACACACATTAATATTTTAAAATTTTAAATTAAGAAGACAGTTATACTTCAAATTTGTAAAAAATGTCTACTTCACAATTAAGGGGGTGGTCACATTTAGGGTGCCGGTCACCATTAGGCACTCTCCCCCTACACACATTAATATTTTAAAATTTTAAATTAAGAAAACAGTATGATAGCAGTGTGAGATATGGTACGTACAAGTTTAAATGTGAACAAACTCAAAATGACAATAATTAGTAAAGAGAAGAAATAAAAACTTCTGTAATGTCTAATGTCGTCATATTTCGTAAATTTATATTCAATCGTAATAACTTTATTTTTCAGCGATCTACTAAAATAACATTTTAATTACTAATCCTCCAAGAATTATAATGTCAAGAGAAGAACTGTTTAATTGGTTGGAAGTCGCACACCATCTCAAATCTGGATCTCTTTACTGATCTACCAATTACTACTATCAACTATTGACTAACTACTAATTACATGGTGCTAAACGGCGCAATAGAAAATTAATTAGCAGATATAATTATTAATGTAATGCAGTCCTAAAACCTATGGATAATAAAATTACAAACAATAAATAAATACATGTTTAAACCAGTAGCATTAGAGAATATCAATTGGCCTTCTTTAGTTTCTGGAAAAAAACTATCCCTAACTCTATCCTATCATTTATGATGCCATTGTATCAGTCAAAGGGCCAATAAATAAAATTCCAAAAACTCTTTGCATTTGACATTATCAATTATTGTCTATTGTACACCTTTACAAGTAATGGTAATTATGTATGACTACCTACAATGTACAAGGTAAGCTAGAAGTTGCCACACGCCAGAAGCACGAACAAAGGAACAGACAATGGTACTGGCGACTGAAACTGCTACTGTAAGTCGCTTCAAGAATTTCCGAATGTTCTGTTCTGAGTTTCTGAGTACAGAAGACAACACTTCAATTTCAATGCTTTGTCAACTTAACTAAGGCAAACCAACGATAAACGAAGGGACTGGCAGGAACCTTCTCCCGTACTTACAAATAATTAATTACTTGCAGTCACCAGCAATTAATAGTCAGTAGTAATGAATATGATAATAAATATACCTAATTACTTTACTTATCCAAAGCGAACTTTCGTACACCGTGACTTTCGATTTCGATAATTCAGTTTATGTACTACCTGCCACGGAGTCTTTCACCGGAACCGGAACGGACCGAAGTTGGAAACGTCGATGATAGCGATGTGACCGTGAAACTAACCTTTCGCGCTTCACTCTTTTAATTCCATTCAACCATTGAAATTTGAGATAGGTATGTCATCAAATACAGAATATCTGCTGCTGCTGTTATTTATAGGTACTAATAGGTAGTGGTAGTGTGAGTGTGTGAGAGTGCGAATGAGGTCCGGTAATAGGTTCTTAATTATGCACGCCAAGTCCAGGTCAGATTCGTCAGATTTAGGAATGAGGAACTATTACTTATGCTTTGACTAAAGAGTTCTTTAGGATCATGAATAATTAAACGATGGTTTACTGTCAAAGGCATGCGTGAAAACAGGTAGCAGTTATAGAAGAAAATCGAATGTCGAAAGTCGAAGTCGATAATAAAGAATTAAAAGAATAAGTGGCAAACGTTTTAACAATCATAAATTAAAAAATTAACAATAACATTTACAATAAGGATACATTTAGGGTATGCAGATAACTGACAACACAAAATGCAGGCTAATACCTATATTCTAATTGGAAATTTAGATGAAGCGAATATGTATCATCCGTGAAGCAACAGGCAACACAAAAGTAAAACATCACATAAACAACATTGCAATATGTCGCACCAGTGGGTCTTGCTCTCTGGTCAAGAGTCCGAAAATGGAAATGCACAGAAAAAAGTAAAAATAATCTAGATATAAACCCGTTATCTTTATGAACCCCAAGGTCTCCTTAAACTCCGAGGGGAGGTAGTACATAATAACTACGTAATTAATTTATAGTAAATATTTGCATGAATCCGAATGACACTCAATAATTTTAATTGATCAGGTTATTGCACGTAAGAGCAAAAAATGTGTCACAGCTAGAGCGTGTGCTTTTTTATCGGTTTTGGGTGCGATGCTTAAATATATGCAGCCAGTTACTATTACTATGTATCATTGAAAAGAGGGTCAGTACATCAGGGCAACCAGATCTAATAAGTTCCTAAATCCTACCGGCACTAAAACACGTGTTTTCTAAAAATAAGGTCGTTTCACACAAATCCCTAAATTTTATTCAGTGACTAAATTAGGCCGCATATTTATCACTATCACCCATAAATGTCTGAAACTATTCCGATTGTAGGACGGCATTTATTTCGGATAATCGATAATTGACGAATACTGAAGTTACTTAAACATCATTTTCAGTAACAAGTAACAAATTAAGAAAATTCATTAATTACATGCAAAATAAATTCATTCCAATAGAGCAGAGTACATGTACGAAGTTCCCATTGAGCACATCATCCAAACCAAATAAATAGTTACATAACAGTGAATTTACAGTGTCTAAGTATGTACTCAAAGTCAACATGAGGATATGTCGTGACCGTGTGGCGTAACTGAAAGTAGAGCTAGAATTCTCTTCGCTTCCTGTCAGCTCCTCTTCTTCTACTTTGATTCGAATGAACCTCTTTGAATTTTCGATTTTGTATGACCTCCTTATCTTGTCCTTGGCCTTTGGGCTTGCCTGTAGAAAATTAAGATACCATATACACTTTAAATGAATGCAGGACACCTAAACAGTGGGTGGGCATTATTAAGAGAATATTTGAATAAATCAATTAAATAAAACATTATGAGAGTGATGAAATTATTATTTTACGGTAGATAACTTTCAACCATACTCACCGACAACATCTCGAGGTTTGTCAGGAACAAAGTTCTTTCTCTGCTGATTTTTCTCAGCTCTTCGCCTTTCCATTCTTTCGCGAACCAATGCAGGATCCTCCACAAAGTTTTCAAATTGTGTCTTCTGGAATTCTCCTCGTTGTGAAGGTTCCTCGGTATCACTGTCGGATTTATTCTTATTGCCATTATCTAACTCTGATTCGTCGGCTTTGACATTCAATGGATTGTACATCCAACTATCAGGTTCTGTACTTCCCACTGCAACTTCGTCGTAGGTATCGTCGTACTCGTCTTCATACTCATAAGCGTCGCGAAATGCTGGAAGGAGGGTTTCATCAACGTACGAACTACTTGCGATTGCTGCCTCGGTTTCGTCTTCTGCGATGGCTAATGATTGATAAATCTTATTTTTCAGTTCACTTTTATTTGAATCCAAGAAATCTTTGTCTGACGTGAATCCATAACTTCGTTTGCCACGATGAAAGGTTTCATTCTCATTAACTACGGAGTCATTTTCGGTAACAGTAGTAACGTCTGGAAGACTGTCATCTTCAACTTTATACCTATCTAAATGAGCTGGAGCCGAAGATTCCAGAATTGAATTTATCACAGTTTCCGTATTATATGCGTAATGTTTCAAACAAGCCTGTAATCATAAAAGATAACAGAAGCTGCACGATCGTTTTCATAGTATAAATGTAGTGTTTAAAATTAATTTATATTATCATTTATTGGAGTCATCACCTCAATGTATCGCGAAGGCAAGTAGTCAAATAAATCTTTGATCTGTGTTACGAGAGAAGCTAATTCCACACCGGTAATATCCAGGGAACAAGCCC
>JAAXYX010005073.1:0-11396 GCA_036851915.1 Ptenothrix huangshanensis | reverse complement strand
ACAATTTTGGCCTTTTTGTCTCTGGCCATGATCATCATTCTCCCACAAGACTGAGCGTATCTGTTACGGTGATAATCGACATCACGGGAAAATAAATCCTTGTCTCCTTCGGTGTAATCCGAAAGTTCGGTATAAGTTCTGGTCCAGTCGTTCGGTTCTTCTTCGTTACCGTCTTCAATGTCAACTTCAAATATAAAGTAGCTTGTGGCTGTAGCATTTGAATCGACTGGCCGTACATCTAAAACTAGCTTTAAGTAATTCCTTACGATTTTTCTATTCAACTTCAAGTACTGAATGATTTCTACGAGTCATAAATAATTTTAAATCTTACCTGCACAAAAAATAAAAAACTGAGATGCAGTTGGCAAATACTGATTTTTGGCGGTAACGGCATGGCCAAATTATTAGTAAAAATTATAATAACAGTATGATCAAGTATTTACTAGTCACATTTTTGCATGGAGTACATCAGCATCTGTATTAAGTAAGATTTGTTTGAAAGGTTTGGAAGTAAAGTAAAGTAGTCTGTATTATTTATTTACATTCAAAACAATCAACAACAGTTTTCATAACATCAATTTGTTTTCAAAATAAGCTTTGTGATTTAATTGATTGGTGACGTAACTAGAAGGATTCCAATACAGATAAAGTCATTGAAAATTATTTTATTTCCTGCGTCTTAGGAGTTTAGTTGCGTAATATCTTGAGATTCCAATTTATAAATCCACTTGTTTTGGAACTCTAAAAGTAACTTTAATAGGGTGCTTTGAAGACAGCGGATTTTCTTTACTAATCTCAATCAATATGAAGAGGAGAGCGTACAAGCAAACAAACCCCTTTATTGAATCGATGGCCACAAGAAAGTAACAAAAAGCTGACGTAGTTAAGGTGATACATTTATAAATAAAAATGCTACGGACACTGCAAATATTGAATAAATGAACACACATTTGCGTGTGCCGAAGCCGTTGTGTTGTGGCAATCGCATCCTTTTTTTGCATGTCAAAGCTTTTGTATTAAAAATACGCATAAATCAAGCTGGACGTGTGAACTTTGGGTGGATATACCAATTTCTATATAGTAAGACACGACTGGATAATTAATAATGTTTGCATTGAACTCACGCCAAGAGACATCACCTAGGAATTTCATTTCTTTTCTACACAACTAAACAGTTAAACAAAACCCGGAGAAATTCGATTTTACTTTTGTAGTTCACTTTTTCGTTGTTAATTCAAAATTAACGCAAGCAGGAGAAATGCATTTCTGTCTTATACACTTTCAAGCGGCTTATTTGTTCCTTCTGGCTGGTGCCGCTTCTAAAATCATCTCCCCGCAGATTCAAACAATGTCTTTGTCCTCATTACTTCTTCCTAAGTTGGTTGACCACGTTGTACAAAATCACCCTGAGTGCATGCACCTCCACTTTACTTGGAAGCTTTGCGCCCAAAACACACTTTTTAAAGAGTTTGAAAGCCATCCAGAGATTCAACGTACACTCCACGGCTACGAGTCACACATGATGCTTTCAAGCGTAACTAAAATGCTCCAAAATTTCCGCCGGTTCCCTACCCTTTCTAAGAGCACACGATATTCCTGCACTTTTTTCATTGCCGCCACAAACTCCGCAGGCGAATTCGACTCGGGCAATACACTTTTATTAATCAGACGTCTCCCCGGCGGAATCCATAGAACTTTTTTCCTCGACTTTCTCCCCCAGTCTGCTTCCCGGGACTCGAATCATACGCGATATATTCAAAACTATTTAGCAGCAATTCCAAATTCTAATTCCAATTCTCAAAAAAGCGCTGTTGATTTATTAACGCGAAATTGGAACCGCGAGGAGCTTAAGCCTATTGGAAAGTTCGACATAGAAGAGCAGAAACTTTTCTATGATGACAACGACGACGCCGGTTCTTCCGCTCTGAATTCAAAGTGTGAATTTGTTTCCAGAACTGCCTGACTTTGAAGGGAATCCTTTAACCGCGATGGTGGTTCCGTTTGGGATGGAATTTTACCAGAGACACGTGGAGGGATATGATTGGCTCGTATATGCGCAAGAAGTCAGTTATCACCTAACACTTGATATGAATGCGACACTAGAGCTTATGGTGGAATACTCAATGCCTGCTGACGGGAGAAATGAGTTGGGGAAGTGGGATGCATTTACAACGGCAATGCTTGAAGAAACTGTGGATCTTGTGCTGATCATGACGCCGACGGAGGAAAAGTCGCATTTCCTGTACCTCACGGACTACGTATATTTCAGTCAGGTTAATTTCCTCCACGCCCTACCTAAGAAGGGCCTTTTCCGCCGCTCCTTACTCGTTCTCCTGGATCCATTGGGAACGAACATATGGATTTGCTTCATCTTCTCCGCTCTTGTAACCATCGGAGGACTCCAACTGATTTTCTACATGAAAGGATCAAAGGGAAGCCATTGGCATTGGCTACACTTGGAAATAACAACGGTTTCGATTCTAAAACAGTTGGTGGATCAAGACGGACTTGCGCGGAAGGAGTTCTCAGATTTGGTGCAGGGAAGTTTGGGTCGTTGGGTGATGAGTGTTTGGTTCCTTTGCTTCATCGTTTTTAGCTCAGCCTACAAGTCCCAGCAAGTGTCGAGCATCGTCCTTCCAAGATACGTTTATCCGCCGAGAACGTTTCCAGAGTTGGTAGCATCAGAGTTCAAAGTGGGAGCGGTTGTGTTCGACTTGTGGCGCGGCTACTTTGATTCCAATTTCCACCACGTGGGGGATCACATTGTGGGCAGGGCGGAGGAGCTTTCGTATTTGCAGGCGGAGGTAAGTGAGTGAGGCAGATCTTGTACTCTGTGCATTTCTGACTTATAGTTAGTAACGAATGTAAGATTATTTTAGTGCAGGTAAAGCTGGATCTTACCCAGTGTAAAATTAAAAATCTGCCTCTTGTCAAGTGTCAACTATAAAAAAATTCGCGCCTTTCTTGTGCACATTTAAAAAAAGGCGTCGTTTTTGTTTAAAATTAAAAAAAATACCGCGTCGTTTTCGTTTAAAATAAAAAAAATCCGTGTCGTTTTTGTATTGATTTGAAAAAACTGCATGTTTTTTGTGTAAACTTTAAAAAAACCGGGTCTTTTTTGTGCCAATTTAAAAATACCGTCTCTTTTTCATTTAAAATTGAAAAGCTGCGTCGTTTTTGTATAAATTTAAAAAAAAAACTGCGTCTTTTTCTAGCACATTTTAAAATATGCGCCTTTTTGTGAAATGTCCACGGTTAATTTGTGGTTGTTTTCGTTTATTCATAGGACTTTCACCGGATTCTAAGGGAGGACATTGTTCTAGTGGGGCTGAGTAACCTCTTCGACCTTTTGGCAAACTCGTATTTGACGGATATACGTAAACAGCCTCTGTACATGCGCTCAAAGGACTCATACTTTACGCTCCACGGAACTGCTGGCATGAATATGCGTCATCCTTACGCTTTAGGTAATTTATTCCCAAGTTTCCATTTTAAACTGACAAAGATGATGGTAAATATTTTGTTTTGGGTTTCAAGAGCGCTTTAACGGGTACATGAGGCAGTTCCACGCAGCTGGACTGGATTGGGTAGCCTACAAAAAGGTTGAGGACTACATGGCCAAGCAAGGGCAGGTGAATGCGCGGAAATGGCTCAAGGCTAAGCCCGAGTTTGGCGGGGAGAGTGATGACATGCAAGCTGTGCGCGCGCAGTTTCTCTGGCTCTTCTACGCTCTCCTTGCCTACGGCCACATCACGGCTCTGCTCTTCTTTCTCCTCGAAGTCCTTCATCGCCTTTACCGCCGTCGATTTCCTCAGCATTCGCTTTTACGAGCATGGGCTTTCCTTTGCAGGCGTAGACAATTACACGGGCTGTCTGATCCTACGTTATAGAAAATGTTGAATAATAAAGCATACTCCATTAACTCAAATTTCTTTGAAAAAACACTTACTAGTTAGTTTTTGCTGAATTCAGCTCTTTATTTCGAAGCTATTAGAATGCTGGCCAATTTTTGCCACACAAAATCACAAAACATTAATGACGACTCTCGTTCCAGTGTGTGAAAATCCCCCACTCTAATTCCAATGTTTGGGATCGAACCCACTTGTTTTTTCAAGTACCTTGTACGAATGACATCACTAAAGACGTAAAAATGATTTTGTTCCTTTGGCCGTTCATTTGGCCATTTTGCCCTTTCAACCGGATTCAAAGCAATGACGATATGACTCTAAATTTTTTCAATACCTTGTTGTATGCAAAACATGTTGCCATACACAAATACAAAAGCTATCATGGTATCAATGGCAATAAGAAAGTTTAAAGCACCCACAAATGGTTCTTCACGGCAGAAATGAATCCCGAAATAATAACAGAATATTGATAGGGTTAAACAAAACATTTTTAGAATGAAAATGCTGTGTGAACAGCTTATATTGAATAAATGTATGAGAAGATGTAGACACCGAAGGCTTTTCGTCAACGGCATTAGTTTCTGGAAAACCAAGTCTTCTTTTAGTCTAAAAAAAAGTTTTGAAAAAAAGTTGAAGTTTTATTCAAACGCGGAAAAAAAATATTTTATCTTAGAATAATAAAAAAACATTAATTAAACTTACAATGCGCAGTCTATTGCGCTTGTTAGAAGTCGGTTGAGTTTGGACTTGCAAACCTCGACGGTTGTCAGATGCATAAGTAATTCAAAATAAAAAGCTGTAGCTAGCCAGTAACTCATAACAACTTCAACAGCAGCTGCGCCTACAAAGACCACCAGTGTCTGGTAATCTCCTCCTAATGAGCTGAAAATGAGTTGCGGCCTTGTTGGGTCCCAAAGGAAATAAACTACAACAACTGTCGCTGTCCCAAAAATCAAAATTTGCATGTGAGCAAGCAATAGCTCCTCATATGACATTTGAAACATTTTCCGTCTTCTACAACGATCTGAAATTACCCATTCCTCACATTGCTCATTCCACACGGTTAGAATGGAAGTTTGCCATGTGAATCGAATTTTAATTTGCAACAAAAAGGCCGCCAGGGATGCAACTACAAAAGTCCAATGTATACAAAAATGATTAGCGTTGAGACTGGTCTCGCGGTGAAGTACAAGCTGGCCGAATTGAAAGCAGGAGTGAAAAAAGTAGGGAATAAAACAGGAGAAATAGAGTAAATAATGCATCTTCGAACGAAGGATTTCTGATGTTTTAATGCACCAGTTTCCTGGTTGTAGTCAAATGGAAGGAGACATAGAGTCGATAAATGGTGGAGCGCAGCACGGTTGAAGTAATATTCAGATTTTGAAATCATTTTTATCGTTAGTTTTGCCGTTTAAAATGGTTGAATGGTCGGTAATGATGGTAATGATTTTGAAATTTTATACGGGCAGATTCTTTCGAAACGTATACAACGAAACGGCGGAAGGCTTGTCTTGAAAAATAATTTGTTTCAATATTCGAAGGATAGTTGCGTGAAAAACTACTGGACATTAGCCTAATTGTAAGTAAACGATGCACTTTGACAAATGAATTTAATCGTAGCACGTGTTTGATGACCTGAAAATTAGTATATTATATCATAAAAGTGAGAAGTAGGATCTAAGTTTAGTCGACAAATCGGAATTAATTACTTACTTACAATTAGTAGAATTATAGGGATTTGTCGCAATTTCGACAAATTGAATTACGAAGATTACATAGACTCGTGCGTGTAAATAGCAAAGTATCGACAATGCTAAATGGTTTTAATGAACTTAGTTGTCACTTGTGTCAAAATACGGCATACGACTTTTTTTTCTTTTCAATCCGGCGCGATATGTGTACATTACAGCTATATTTAATATATAAAAAAGAAACGTTTTTAAACATTATTGCACCCAGTTTGTAAGGTTAGTACATGAATACATTACTAGCGTAAACATGTTCCTGCTGTCGGAATCGTTTCGTTTGTATCAAACCAATTAAAATTTCGATTTTTTGGTCTTGAAGCTAAGAAATATATTACATATAAGAGGAAAGTTAAGCTTTTAATTTCTGAATTTCTTAGTTTATATGGATATCAATTCTATTCGTAACTACAGAAGGGAAGTGGATATTTGGCTGGATATGATAGTGAGAGAGGGCGACTTGAAAGGCTTAGGACGAAATAAGATGTCATACACACACAAATAATTAACTCAGGTCTTATGTCCAATTAAGATCCTGATTTATTGTTGGATTTGTAAGGTACGACTTGCTGGCTATAGCTTAGTGTTAACAAAACTGAAGTATAAGTAAATGGATGGATGCTTGTAGGTCGTCTCCTAATTTTATATATTGCTTAAAACAATTTTATTTAAACTTATCCTATATTAACGCGTAATTAATTTGCCCTTCATAGGCCTTGTTGTGATTTACAATGGCATACAGCATGTTTAATATGTAAGCGCTTTGAGTCCTCAATGTTTATTGTAGCAGAATATACAATACATATAGAATATACAATATATACAATAATTATGTATGCGGTACGAAAATGTTTTTGCAAAACAAAGCTATGTATATCTTATATCGGGGCCGTTCTTCGTCGAATGTTCCTTACGACACAGATTTGATTTAAAACAAACGTTCCGTCTAGGACAATTTAATTATTGATTTTTTTTAATAAAAACGTTGTTCCAAAAGGAGTTTACATTCCTACATTTAGTTCCAACTTAAACACGATTAGTCACAAATCTTAAATAGGTTTGGTAAAATTGAATAACGGGTATTACGTTTCCCCAAGTATATTATAATAAAAAAACTCAGCGTCGTGCTTTCAAGACAAGCAATGTGACAATCTGGGTCACCACAAAGTTTATGAAAATTAGCGTTGACTCCCTTTCCAAAATCTGAAAACCTCCTACCTTTATGCCCCTTATTCTCAATGACATTGTTGTAGTTCGGAACTTCTCCTTACATCTGGTCAGCAACAACTTCCTTGACACAACATTCAAGAGATCAAGCAATGATTTAAGTTTAAGAGGAATAACATAGGCACTGTCGAACATGAGAACGAAAATCATCACCGAGTCTAGAAAAAATATGAAACCTACTGTAGCTAAAAAAGCATCGGATTTAAAAAACGCAGTAGTAACAAAGCCAAATATGATGCCCCAGCAAATTAAAAGTTGCTTGCTCACAAAAATAATCGTAGAACTACACAGATTGAAGTAATTTGTAAAAAGCTGCAACACTCGGATTTCCTGACAGATTTCATTCAAGTTCCTGACCAAATTCATTTGGCGCAACCTATATAAATATGAACAAAAAACATCAACACTAACTTCGTAATTAGGCGATAACTAAAATCAAGTAATATCCTTCTCTTTAGAGTCATAATTTACTTACCCAATCTGAATGTCTGTATTTTCTATATTTGCCATAAGCACTTCAATCTGAAACTTCATTAAATCGATAAATAAAATAATGACAATCAAAGTGTGGTATGAATGACACAATCCAATAAGGTGAAGTGAAATATCGAAAAAAACAAGGAGCCATTCAGCATCAACACTTAGTTCCAAACTAATGAATCGGCGGATCATTTCGGCCAGGAAAATAGGAATATGTCTGTCGTACAAGTAGACTGGAATATAAGCTGCTGGCAAACCAATTATTGCCAATGGAAAATAAATGACAGCATACGTCTTGATGCTCCTTGATGATCCAGATTTTCCTTTAAAAACAAATTTCAATTGAATTGTATTTTATTTAAACAAATATTATTTTATAACTTATTATTCCATACCTTTCTCTCTTGTTCCCGATGCCAGTAAAATTTGATTCAGCATCTCAGCGTATATGTCCGTGTATTTAAAACCAATCCAAATAGCAGCCACTGTTGTGAATCCTTTTAATGCTGTAACAACTAATCCAAGTGGAACGTAATACATTTTGTCGTTCTCATTTGGAAACAACATCAAACCTAGTAAGCTAATTAATTGAAACAACAAATGAAGGATTGACAAGAATATTCCCACAATGTGAACAAAAAACTTCCATTTATGGTCCAACATTTTTAAAGGAATAAATTTCGTTTCTGATTGAACACCTTCCTTCATAACGATTTGGAAAGGGAGCAAGGACAATTTTGTTAGGATGGAGTGAGTGAGAATATTCCAACGCAAGTCTTTCTTTGTCAAATGCATTCTTTTTAGCTTCTTAAAACTGATGAAGTAAAATGTGTTTTTGGAAATCTTGCTTGAAGGAATACTTATTTTAATTTTACTGCCGACACCGACGGTATTAATAGCCAAACCAGGACCTGGGAAATCAGGTCTTTTACTTATTTTCGAGCTTTTAAAAAAGTGAAACACTAAAGTTTTTGTACTCCTTATAAGCACACATAATGGAATGTTGGAGCACCCCTTAAAATCAACGATAATTAAATATATCATTGATTTATGTGTAGTATGGAGCAGAATTTCTAGCAAACAACGAAGTTAATGTATTAAAGTGATAAATGCTCCAAGGTGAACCAGATAAAGCCAATATTTAAACACGTTTGAGACACTTAAAGTGAATGTGTTTTATGAAAGATGTCACAGTATTAAAAATAATAACCTAAAATTGGAACCAAATAATTGGAAATTGGAGTCTGTAGTGATTAGCGTGTTTAACTTTATTAATTATTAGCGGTAAATCCATAACCAATTTATTTGCGTAGCTCTAGACTGTTTAAGTTTCAGAATCCATTTTCATTTTCTTGGTTGGGTTAACCCCAAAATAGAAGGGAAATAAATTGCCGTTCCAATCGTTTAAAAAGGAAAATGCGCGGTTTGGCAATGTTTTGGGCAAATAGTATTTGGGTAATTTCATATAATTTGTTTAAAGTTGCGACAAACTTTATCATTAGAAGGAATCCAAGTGTTTGATTTCTGAATTACAGTTCATGGCATATTGCATGTTAAGTAAATTACCGTTTTGTACGGAGTTGTACGACGGCGTTTTGCAAAACAATGTTAAAACATCCCTATGTTTTTGCACAAAGTATTTTGAAACATTGCGATTGTGAATTATTCATGACCCCGCCCAAACGTCAAATCATAAATGCTGAAAAACATCCTTGACTATGACATTTTCATTCCAGATTTTCATGCGTCACAACAATGATGTATTAATGACTAAATATGGTTTGTACGATAATGGTTAGAACTTGAGGGAAAGATAACTTTATTAAACAAGATAAAATTTTCACTATTCTTATTTTACTCAAGCAAAAACTACTTTAGACCCAAGAATAGAGAATTTAATGTACCATACTAAAGGTACAATCTTAAGAGACCTTTAGCGTTGTGATTTTAAAACAAGCAATGAAACAATCTGGCTCACTTACAAAGTCTACAAAAATCGGCGTAGATTCTCTTTCCAAAATCTGAAAACTTCCAACTCGTATGCCCTTGATTTTCAAAGAACTTATTGTAGTTCTAATGTTCCTTTGGCATCTCGCCAACAACAACTTTCGTGACGCAACATTCAAGAGATCAAGCAATGATTGAAGCTTAAGTGGAATAACATAGGCACTGTCGAACATCAGAATGAAAATCATTACCGAGTCTGCAAAGAATACAAAACCTGCTGCAGATAATACAGCATCGGATTGAAAAAGCGCTACAGTAAGAAAGCCAAAGATAACGCCCCAGCATATTAGGAATTGCTTGCTCACAAATATAATCATAGAGCTACACAGATTAAAGTAATTTGTAAGAAGCTGCAACACTCGGATTTGTTGACAGATTTCATTCAAGTTCCTGCCCAACTTCATTTGGCGCAACCTGAATTTGGACAAAAAATATCAACACTTACTTAACAATTAGGTGATAACTAAAATCCAATAAAACAACTTGGTTATTATATCGCAGTCGTAATCAACTTACCCACTTTTCCTGTTTTCTTTCTTGATATTGTCTATAAGCATATCGATCCGGTCCTTCATTAAATCGATAAATAAAATAATGACAATCAAAGTGTGATATGAATGACACAATCCAATAAGATAAAGTAAAATATCGAAAAAAACAAGGAGCCATTCAGCATCAACACTTAGTTCCAAACTAATGAAACGGCGGATCATTTCGGCCAGGAAAATAGGAATATGTCTGTCATACAAGTAGACTGGAAGGTAAGTGGCTGGCAAACCTATTATTGCCAGTGGGAAATAAATGACAGCGTACGTTTTGATACTTCTTGGTGACCCGGATTGTCCTTCCGTTTGTGACACGCCCATAGTTTGATTCAGCATCTCCGCGTATATTTCGGTGTATTTAAAAGTAATCCAAATAGCAGCAACTGTTGTGAATCCTTCCACTACCGTCATTACAATTCCGACAGGAACATAGTACATTTTATCTGTCTCAGATGGAGACAAGAGGATTCCAACTAAGCTACTTAACTGAATCAAAAAATGAAGTGCTGATAAGAATATTCCCACAATATGAAAAAAAAACTTGCACTTATGTTCCAATTTTTTGAGAGGAATGAATTTCATTTGGGAGCCAACGCCTTCCTTTTCAATCATTTGGAAAGGGAGCAAGGTCAATTTGGTTAGGATGGAGTGAGTGAGGATATTCCAATGCAGGTCTTCCTTTGTCAAATGCATTGTACGGTAATACTAGCAACAATTATTAGCTGGGAAAGCAGTTGTGTTGTTTTTCCGGGCTTTCGAAAAGGTAAAGCAAGAAAGTGTATGCCTCACAAGAGCAAGTTTAACTTTACAGTATGTTGCAATATCGTTGAATTACTTCCTTTAAAATCACTGTCTTCGCTTCAGTCACATTGAAATACTCTTTTTAAAAGTTTGGGTTGGTGGACAATCTCCATGGAAAATGAATTAAATGATTGAAGTGATATATGGTATCGGGTTAGGTTAACCGGTTAAAGCCGGTATCACACCAGTTTTGATACAATTAAATTTGTGAATGTGTATTATGAAAGATGTCACAGTATTGAAAATAATTACCTTTAGTTAGAATCAATTAATTGATAATTGCAGGAATATTGCTAGTTTGGTATGGGTGTACATTGACGTGTGGTGACTGTAATTGGTAAACTACTCTTACGATTAGTGAAAAACACATTCTATTCTATTACCAACTAATCTCCACTGCATGATTTGTTTTAGACACGAGGATTGTTTATCAATTCATCCTTGTGTGGGCAGTGAAGTGACAGAACGACCTTAACACAAAATGTTCCAAAAGCGATACAATCTAATTCCAAAATGTATGAAAGCTAAATGAGCTAAATCCACATAGAAGCAAATGAGTGTATGACTCCTGTGGTTTTGAAGTCGTTTAGGGTTTACATCATTTATTTTCCAGGACTGTTTGAATTTAGCTCATTTCAATTATTCAGCTACGCTTTGGGCCACTATTAAAATAGAACTAACAC